>JACXGM010002464.1:15086-32043 GCA_016801145.1 Umbra pygmaea
ACAAAGTAACGGATTACAGTAACGATATTACTTTTTTGGGTAACGAAGTAAAGTAACGCATTACATTAAAAATATCGGTAACTACACTACTTTACTAGACTATAGGAACGCGCTTTCCTGCGTTACCCAAGCGGTGTTTGCCTGTGTGTAAAGTTCTGATCTGTTTAAGTGGTGCGTGCATGCGTGCTGCCTGTGTGTGCTTGCCTGGGCACTGTTGCCATAGAGATCGATTTGAGTGACATAGCTGCTGGTGCGAAGGAGGGAATATATACGGTCTGTGAGATGGAGACGAAGACAGGTGATTTTGGCCAGTGGCGATGTTCACATTACTTTCAGTTTATTGCTCGAAAGGAGAAAAATATTAGTGTGCAACCTGCCTAAGCATTTGTCAGCCCAGCATGGCAATACAAAATTTGTAAAGATCCTGCTTGCCGGTCTATGATGAGTGGATAGGGTTAATTGTAGAAGACATGCTTCCCCTTCCCCTGTCGTACATTGAGTTGCCCAGGTTTAGAAAAAGACAAGATAAAATACCCGCGACTCGCAAGCCAACGTCCGACAGGAAAACATTTTCCCATTACCTGGACAAGTGTTATTCCGATATGGAATCGAAGCTCAAAAATACATTTCCACGGATCATGCGTCTACTACCGCGGACATTTGTGATAATTGCAACACACATTAATTCTTTAACCAATTTGTGACGAATGCTCGGCGAAACATTATGCCTCCCGCCGGTTACTGCGCGACGCAGCATTTTGTATTTGTCAACCTTTTCATGATGCGTGCAGCATAGAATCAAGGGGGTAGCTTTTCATCCGGAAGTTGAGGCTTGTATGTAGCGAGTCAGATGCTACCAGGCTATCAGCTCATGTTAGCATTCCATTCATTCGAATGAGTTTAGGGGTCACTTTGACAGCGAATAAAATAAAATCGGAAGCGTTTAAAGACTCTATTTCTCCATTGTTTATTTCTAAAGATATAGGGCTATGTATAAAAAGCTCCAATACCTTATACCTCACGTTATGGCCCTGTATCAGCAGTTTTGTAAACGTATGCTAGTTCCTGACTCATTACCACGTGACTTCCTGTCGCACAGTAGAGAAATTACCGTATATTCCAGTAGAAACTCGTAGACAATCAGTGGGACGTAGAGGCATACAGTCAAGGGAGAAGCCCATTGGAACAAAATATTTCTTTCTCTATTTCTACTATGGTCTCAAGTCTCTACATGAGCAAGATTCGGGAATGATGTCTATGCAAATGGGAGCAGATTCTTCAGGCGCATCTAAATTACCGCTTTCAGAGACGTTGCTCACATCACATCTACGTCATCACGCTCAGCTGAGGCTGCGCAGTATGCTCGGCTATCATTTTAAAAAGTTGTTCAATTGGGCTTCAAGCTCTCTCCGTTGAAATGAATGAGATCGTTCCATCCTGTTATTAATACATCCATGCATAGAATGCACTGTTATTTATTCAAATACACATGAGATGTTTCTTGTCGTTTTTTAAAGGCGACGTAACCACCCAAATATACCGTGGTTCGGTGAAAATCACATCAATCAATCAGACATACACGTGCATTTGATTTTAACTCTGGCTACGACAGAGGAGGATTTTGACAGCGAGGGCATTGAGTCGGAAGATAATAAGGAGTTTGGAGGGAGGTGGTGGAGGATTATCTGCCGCTCAAGGCAAAACAGTTCACCCGCAAACCGTATTTTTACCAATGAGCTATGGGACATGTTGGTGACGGAAACTAATCAGTACACCGAACATAATGAATAAACAGCATAATAAATAGTAATATAATTATGGTGATGATTGTTGATTATTGATAATAATAAATGCAATAATGTTAATATATAAATACAACACTGGCATAATGAATAACTAGCATAATACATAGTAATACAATACTGGCATAATGAATAAATATTATAATAAAACCTGTGATTCTTACCTTTAAAATGAATTTCATGTCATGTTTCTATGTGCTACAGACGCTTAGGTTTTGGTAGATGTTGACAATTGAGTATTTTTTCTGAAAACCTTCAGGAGATAAGGATATTCATCCTAGAATTACATAGCTTTTTATAGGTGTTTTTAGCAGGCGTTTTAGGAGTGAATGGGTTAGTAGGTTCAAGAGTTTATGACTTTGTACGCTATGTTAGCACATCTGAAAGCCTCTGGGATGACGTGCATTTTCTGTTTCCTGTTTTTGTCTTAAGTGTTATTCTGATTTAATTCTATTGGATAAAGTGACCTTTATTTTTGTATTTTTCATTGACCACTTTTTTGCCATGAATCTAATAAAAAGCTGGTTTTGTTCTCAGGAGATAAGTTTTGTTCTCATGTTTCCCAAAGCCTATGTTTCGAAACTTTACGTTGACCCCATTTTAAAATGGACCCACCATAGCCTCCTTTATTCTGTTGTTTGTGGATTTTACAGTGAGAGATATTTCTTTGTGCAGACAGAGATATTGTTCTTTCATATGGATTTACATGCCATTTTGTATACAATAAACACAATTCTGACAGGTTAATTGATGATAGGGCTATGCTGTTTGTCCATGTATCTACATGGTAAATCAAGAAACAGGAAAGTAAAGTAATAAGTAGTAAAGTTACTTTTCAAATGCAGTAACTAGTAAAGTAATCTCATTACAATTTTCAGAAGTAACTAGTAACTAGTAACTAATTACTTTTTTTGAGTAACTACCCCAACACTGATATCTGCCTTTGTTGTAATCCATGCATTTGTTCTTCAGTGCAATGCTCGGTGGTTTAGTATTATGTTTAGTTTCACATGTTCCCTTTGAGTTGAGTTGCTTCCCATGGTTTAGATTTCTACCCTATGTGTTTGTTATGTTTTGGTTCCCCCTTGTGTTTGTTGCTATACATTGCATATGTTATCTGTCTGTTTCGGTTACGTCATTGTTAATTATCCTCCCAGGTGTTTTGTGTTAGTCCTCATTTGTGTTAGTATTTAGCCCTTGTGTTTCCTCCTTGTCCCTGTCAGTTATTATTCCTGTTGCATTGTACCGTATGTTCTATTGTATTCTCCTGTTTGCCCCACGAGGCAGTTTTGCTTTATCAAGTCCTTGTATAATAAATGTATTTGAGTTATTGCACTATGGAGTACCGTGACAGAAAAACTGACCAATCTACAAGACAGCAAAGGACCAACCACGGACCCGAGGAGAGCTTTCCCCTCTCTCTCTGTGGAATGTTTTTCGGGGGGGCGCAGGCGGAGTACACTCTCTCATCCCGCGGCATGGGGAGAGGCCAGCCAACATAGCATATCTAGCTCGCTTTGATGTGGGACGTCGATAGCTCAGATGAGGAGCAATTCCCCATGGGGGGAGAGGAGGATGACCTTTTCCCAGAGGAGATGGGAGAGGGATGCTCCTGCAGCGTTATACCTGGGTGGAATTTTGAGGGTCACTGAGTGGGACGCCATCAGGCACCTCTACGGAGACGTGAACAGCTCCAGTGAGGAGCTCAGCTATATGGAGGAGGACTGTGAGTTCTGGGACGATGAGGAGGAGGTGTGGGAGATACCCCCCGAGTGGACAGGAAGGGCCATTCGGAGGAGATTACCACAGCTAACTCCACCGCAGCCCCGGATGGCCTCTACTCCTTCCGGTAGGGTTTCCCAATTCCCCGATAGCTCCTCCAGAGCCCTAGCTAGGTCCCCTAGCATAGAGGCTAGCTCCCCTCGCACACAGGCTAGTAGTATTAGCCCCTGTACTGCTTTTCAGACAAGCCCCCGTACTAGTTTTCAGGCTAGCCTCCGAACTAACTTTCAGGCTAGCACCCCCGTTAGCGTTCAGGCTAGCACCCCCGTTAGCTTTTAGGCTAGCACCCCCATTAGCTTTCAGGCTAGCTCCATTACTAGCGTTATTAGCTGCCCTAGCTCTCAGGTCCAGGGAAGTGGTCCATCTCACAAGGCCCCCTGTCTGAGTGTTAGTATTACCCCTAGGCCTCCAGTTCCTGCCCCTAGGGCCCCCCTAGTTGCCCCTAGGGCTTCAGTAGTTGCCCCCAGGGCTTCAGTAGTTGCCCCTAGGGCTCCAGTGACAGTCCCTTGCCCTTCGGTCCAGGGTGTTAGCCCCCAGTCCAGGGCTCCCCATCGGAGGGGTAGGGCCTCCCGTCCCAAGATGGCCGACCTCCCCAAAATGGCTGACCTCACCAAGATGGCCGACCTCACCAAGATGGCTGACCTCCCCCATTATGAGAGCCAGGAGGAGGACCTGCCTGCTTTCATAAGCACAGCCAGCCCACCAGGTCAAGGCCCCAGGTCCGCCCACATCTGAGCTCCAGGTGGTACAGGACCTGGAGGGCCTGGTGTTACCTCCAGCACCGGACTTTGAGGACAATCTGGCGATGGAGGTGGTAGTGCTCCCAGAACCCCTGCTGCTGGGGCTCCCAGCACCCCTGCTACTGGGGCTCCCAGCACCCCTGCTGCCAGGGCTCCAAGAACCCCTGCTGCCAGGGCTCCCAGAACCCCTGCCACCAGGACTCCCGGAACCCCTGTCGCCAGAGCCCACGGTTTCAACTGTCCCCGGACCCCCGTCGCTGACGCCACCGTCCAGACCCCCGTCACAGATGCCGCCGTCTGGACCCCTGTCGCCGATGACGCCATCCAGACCCCCGTCGCTGACGCCGCCGTCCGGACCCCCTGCCCAGCCGCCAGGGCTCTAAGACCCCCTGCCGCCAGGGCTCCAAGAACCCCTGCCCATGGCAGGGCTCCAAGACCCCCTGCCCGTGGCAGGGCTCCAAGACCCCCTGCCTTTGGCAGGGCTCCAAGACCCCCTGCCCGTGGCAGGGCTCCCAGACTCCCTGCCATTGGGGCCCACTGTTTTCCCTGAACTGCCTTTCCCTGGGCTGCCTGAACTGCCTTTCCCCGAGCCCTCTGTCCCTCCTGACCCGGGGTTCTCTGTCCCTCCTGACCCCGGGCCCTCTGTCCCTCCTGACCCCGAGCCCTCTGTCCGTCCTTTGTATTGCCCACCCCGGTGTTGTGGGCTTAGGGGGGGCTCTGTAACATCCGGCCCATGGTGGGCTGGGTATGGACTTTCTTTTGTTTTCGTTAGTGTCTCTTGTGTATATGTCTGCCTTTGTTGTATTCAATGCATTTGTTCTTCAGTGCAATGCACGGTGGTTTAGTATTATGTTTAGTTTCACATGTCCCTTTGAGTTGAGTTGCTTTCCATGGTTTAGATTTCTACCCTGTGTGTTTGTTATGTTTTGGTTCCCCCTTGTGTTTGTTGCTATGCATTGCATATGATATGTGTCTGTTTCGGTTACATCATTGTTAATTATCCTCCCAGGTGTTTCGTGTTAGTCCTCATTTGTGTTAGTATTTAGCCCTTGTGTTTCCTCCTTGTCCCTGTCAGTTATTATTCCTGTTGCTTCGTACCGTATGTTCTATTGTATTCTCCTGTTTGCCCCACGAGGCAGTTTTGCTTTATCAAGTCCTTGTATAATAAAACGTATTTGAGTTATTGCATCTCCTTCACACCTGTATCTCTTTCGATGCACTATGGAGTACCGTGACAAATGTTGTGAATTCAATGACAACAATGTCTATTACTGTTTTGACTAGAACAAGGGCAACAATAGCTACCTAGTTTACTCCCACCCTATAATCTCTTCACATTTGATAAAAATCCCCAAACACAAAATAGCTTTGGAGCAAGTTCTAACTAAATCAGCACTACTAAATATTAAATCACTAACAAACAAATCTTTCTTAATTAATGATCTCCTTGTCAACCATAAACTTGATTTCATGTTTTTAACAGAAACCTGGCTAGATGAAAATAGCAATCCAACACTCATCGAGGCAAGTCCAAATAATTATACAATTATTCAGTCAGTGAGAAAAGGTAGACGGGGGGAGGAATAGCTGTGATTTACCATGAACGTTTTTGCTGTACAAAGGTTGATCTCTGAGAATTCTTAACATTTGAATATGTGGCCTTAACTCTCAAAGCAGAAATACCAGTGTTGATGTTAACAATATATCGACCTCCAAAACAACTTCCAGCCTTTCTACCAGAATTCTCTAAAATACTGTCACTGACCGTCATCAAACATGATATAATTCTTATAAGCGGTAACCTAAATATTCACGTAAATATTACTGCTGACAAGTATGCTACGGAATTTATGAACATTCTGCATACTTTTGACCTGATTCAACAGGTCTCACAACAGACGCATGAACACGGAAATACATTGGATTTGGTGATAAGAAAAGGATTACACATACAAAATCTCTCTGTGACAAATGTTTCCCTCTCAGACCACTACTGTGTATTTTATGATGTACACCTATCTGAAACCAGGAATAAGGTACAAAATGTAGTCAGAAAGCGATATGTAAATGAAGCAGCAGAGACACATTTTTCAAATCTTTTTTAATAACAAAATCACAACCATCAGAGCTAGCATTACTACAACAAATATAAACTTCCCAAGCAAACCTTGTACAAAGCACATGAAGACATTTAACAGCATTGCTACTGAAGACCTGCAAAAGATTGTTAGAGAGAGTAAATCTACCACTTGCGCTATCAACCCTATCCCGACCACTCTTCTGAATTGTTTTTTTTAATAGCATCTCATTCTAAATATTATAAATAAATCTCTTGAATCTGGGGTCTTCCCAAATGCATACAAAATTGCTGTTATAAAGCCACTTCTTAAGAAACCACAACTAGACTGAGGTACTAAGCAACTATAGACCAATTTCATACATCACTTTTCTTAGTAAGGTGCTTGAGAAAGCTGTTTTTCACCAACTATACACATTTCTATATGACAACAACATTCTAGTTTTCAGTCAGGTTTTAGAGCAAATCATAGTACAGAAACAGCCCTGACCAAAATAGTAAATGATTTAAGACTTAGCATGAAAAGGACGTTTGGGGTCCCCTGCTGGAGCTGCTGCCCCCGCGACAGATCCTGGATAAGCGGACGAAAATGGATGGATGGATTTAAGACTTAGCATGGATGCAAACAAAGTCTCGGTCCTAGTCCTCCTAGACCTGAGTGGAGTATTCGACATCATTGATCATGATATTCTACTAGAGCGTCTCGAATACTGGGATGGTCTCTCAGAAAAGGTCCTCAGATGGTTTTAAACCTACGTTACAGGCAAACAAATCTTTGTCAGTCTTGGTGACCTATATCTAAGGAACATGATATACTATGCAGTGTTGCACAAGGAAGCTGTCTGGCCCCGCTACTTTTTTCACTATACATGCTTCCACTAGGTGATGTCATCAGAGAACACAATATCAATTTGTGTAAACTACTACATTTCCCTCACATCTACATAGAAAACATAACTCCCCAAAAAGTACTCCTGAAAAAGAAATATCTTAACTTGAGTCTTTACAAAAAGCAAACTTTACTGAGGACAGGCAAAGAGAATTGTGTCAAATATCTACAGAATACATCTGTAACCTCCTCCAGGGCTCTCTACCAGAGTTTATTGACATTTGAATATCATTGGTTTATGTACCAGAAAATTCATATTCAATCCCTTCCTGTATGTGATCACTTCAAAGAATCTCTGATTAAAATAAAGAGAGACACAATTATTTGGCCCACACTGAATGTCAGTCTGCATGAGCGAGTCTCTGTCATTGAAATTAATATTCTCCCTCGCATTCATTTTCTATTCTCAATGCTGCCTGTTTCTTCTCCTCTTACTTTTTTAAGGAGATTGATGCTTATGAAAATATTTTATTTGGAACAAAAAACTTCCTAAAATTTGTCTTTCTACATTATCCCACCCAAACAATTTAGGCGACATCTCTTTTTCTAATTTCAAATAACATTATCTAGCATTTCAGCTTAGAACCTTTGAAGGACTCTTATCTCAAACTCAGAACAGCTTCTGTTTGAAAGATTATGTGTATAAGGGGATGTGTATCTTGGTTCCCACCCACTTGTAAAGTAAACTAGAATGGCTTGTGTTTTTAAGAAACTGCAATGTGATTGCTAACTTGCCTTATTGGCACTGCACAAAAAGTATTTTTATAAGGTCTTGTAGATCTAATATGAGTGCAGATTCAACAACTAGATGGATTATTTCTCACCTGAAATGTGTTCAGAATCAGATTTTGGGAACTGCTACAGTGAAATATTTATTTAATTTTATGTTGATATAATTTGTGTGTGTCTTCTTGCTTGTTTTTGCCATCCCTCATCATCCCACTAGATGGCTTAACCTTTACTCAATTCATTTCAAATGGGAAAATGTATAGCTTAAAAATGGCATCAAAAAACAAAAACAAGTGGACCGATCAATAAAAAATCTACAAGCGCACTACATAGCACTAGCATAATAGTGTATGCTTCCACTGGAATGGAATCGATTTTGTGAAAACTGTGGGTAGTGATAAGGTGTCAAGTAAGAATGAAGAAAGAATGAAGACAAAAAATGAAAAAAAAGGAAGAGCAATATGTGCTTGTGATGATGCAATCATATAATAACTTCCACTACGGTTACTGGAATGGTGTCTCAAATCTATAATACCTTATTATCATCTGAAATGTACACTCTCCTTGTTACAAGGTTGGGAAAAATAGATTTGGAGACCTGTCACATCTCCCTGTCTAGGGGCTCCTGCGATTGACACCCCCAGCCTTCTAACACCACTGTCCCTTCCTTCTCTGTGTCCCATGATTATGCTGCACACCTGTGGCACATCAAGGCTTGTTAATGAGTGTATATTTCTGAGTTAGTTTTGTTGTCAATTGTTGTCTTCTATGTAAGCTGTCCGATGTTGTGCTGTTCCTGCAAATACTATGTTTAATATATACTTGTGATTCCACCCCACAGGGCGAATGTTATTATAATTACTACGTAGACTACTTCTAATTTCACGCCTTGTATGGAGTGACATTTATTTTGGGCATTACTGTGGCCTGCCTCAGCTGTGGAATTTGTGCTGAATACATTAAATTCTTCATAGCAGACAACCCTGCATTTGACTCCTGTCTCACGATCACCTAGACATTACAAGATCCTTGGGTTTGACCCATGTTATGGAACATTTTTAACTTATCTCAGAACCTTGTCCATCAACTGGCACATTTTCAATTTGTACACAGAATTAATTTTACTAGATATTTTAGATTTTAATAAGATTTTAATTTTAGATTTAAATTAAAGTTGATAGACAATAATCAATGTCATAATCATACTTTCTCTGCAATATTGAATTACACTCATATGTTCTGGTATTGTAAAACTTAAAAAACAATGTAAGATAGTAGCTGATATGGTGCGCAGATGGCTCAGTGGGTAGGGAGTCAGACTTGTAGTCAGAAGGTTGCAAGTTCGATTCCTGACTGAGCCAAATGTTGTTGTGTCCTTGAGCAAGACACTTTACCCTAATTGCTCCCAGGTCGTTGCTGTAAATAAGAAATTGATCTTAGTCAACTTACCTGGTTAAATAAAGGTTAAATTAAAAAATTAAAAATATACTGGGTAAAATTATTAAGAAAGGCAACACACTGTGCCCAGCACCTTTTCTTTTCAGTTACAAGAAATCCAAATAGTCCTAACAGTATTAACTGCCAGTAAAATAAAATCCTGAAATGTTGGTTTGAACCTGATTTTGTTTTGTGTAATGTGTGGTTATTCATGTTTAATGATATATATATGCATTCTAGAGAAATCCTCTGGTAAAATCAGTGGAGCTAGCATTATTACATTATCTAACTGGTTTTATTGGTTGAAATATTTGTTATTATAGGCAAAAACAAATTAACTTTTGCTTTACTTTTTCTTTATTTATTATTAGTTTTATACTTTGTGTATAATAAAATGTTTTATCAGTTTGTGTTTATTTTCTTTTGCTTGTACTGCTTAGTGCTTGAATTAATTGTTTTCAGTTTATTTGTATTCAAAATACAATTATTGTAAAGATTAAAATAAATGTAAAAAAGGAAGAACAATAATTTGAAGATGATACACTGCTCCAGCAAAAGTGAAGGTCATAGTTATACAGATTCTTTAAGCTATGGAGCGTATTCAGAGATGATTCAGAAGTCAGACACATTTTTATAAGTCAACATAAAAGTAGGATAATCATTTAGCAGATCTATCTTCCATCGTGTCACCTAGGAGGTTCATGTGGAGTTGATGCACTTGAAAAAGGCTGACGAGACATTTTTTTACTGTATGTCAGCAGACTGTCGATGGAGCTTTAAAAGGTGTAATGAAACAAAGTGGAAACATCTCCAGTGATCTACTTACATTTGGCTGGAAAATGTCAACACTTTAAAATTATTTTTCTGATCTTCACTCTGAGCACACTCTACAGCTGGCCTAATCTCCTTCCACAATCGCCTGTGGGGAAGACAATACAACAGTATTCAATATATTGATGTTTGTTTCATTAATTCTGATTCAATTATACTGTACTCTATATGAACATTTTATGTATTATATAATTTTTTTTTATTTAAGTTAAAATGCAAAGCATGCGGGAATAGAAACACTGTGAATACAGCTTAATTTGACTTTTTGTCATTCTAGATTTTAGTTTTTGTATGGCATGTTTTATTATCATGTTAAAGTTGCTACTGTACTATTTTGTTTATGCAAACATGTGTATAGATTCTTTATAATATATTTTAGATGTTATCATTCATTATATCATAAACAATAAACCAAAATATAAAAGCATTATGGGAAGTGTTTTTCCCATCACACAAGCCGAAATAAAAGATTACAGAAATGTTTAATTAACAACAAGAAGAATATTTCATTCCAGAATATATTGTTTACATCCTACTAGTGAGCATTTTCCTTTTCAGATAATCAGATATTTCATCCACAAGGCAGGTGTAATTAGAAACAACATAACAAGGCTCAGATGTCCTAGAAGCTGAACGTTTCTCAGTTCTTCCATGGTCTGCATAATGAACATATTTTATCTATTTTATTTAGGCATGTTTGTGATGCTCTACACTGAATGTATCTGTGACCAACAGATGCATTTCTCTCAGTATGAAAACTATAAATTAGTGCCTAATGAAATTAGTTCAACTGACAGTATAAAGCTATGAAATTGATCAATGGTTATATTGTTGTTACATGTATAAACGCCTTTGTTTGGCTCAACATTGAGTCTCTAGTAATTTTGTAGCCTCTAGGCATTATGCTCAAACAGATTTTAACACTGGTCTCTGGACTTAATGCTAAAGTTAAAACTGGGGAAACTGAACACAAGCATGGATTTGTGTCATAATATGTCAATAGACACCTTGCAGAGTAAGAACACCAATGTGGCAATTTGTAATTTGGGTGAATGTGGGCCTTTCAGACTGATAGGCCCACATTCTGACCCTACAGATATAGACTGGATGATTAGGTGAAGTTCTGATGTTTTCTGGATGTTCTCACCTGGATCAGGTCTTAATTCAAATATGTGTTGTTTACTTCTACATATCTGGCTCCTCTGCTTCCTACTTCCTCATATTTTTTTTATTGTTGTTGTTGTTATTGTAATGACAAAATGTCTGGGGCTTAGTACTGCATTGTAGTTAATGGTCCAAGAAGGTATGTTTCATTGTTTTATGATAGAAGCTATCATCATTGAACCAGTGTGGGCTTTTTGCTCATTGGAATTACAGGGCACAGCCACTGAAGCAGAACTATGCTGACTGCTCTACAGACACACAAGCACATGCATGCAACACATGCAAAGAAAGACCTGAAATTTAGACATCTTCTAATCAGACCCTTGATGCTTGGCACCAATAGAGCACTCAGGGAAAGAATTGTGTCAATTACTGTACCCCGCTGCCCAAAAAAGATTTTTAACTAGACAAATTATTAAGGGATTATTGAAGATGTTTCCTTGACATGGTAATTAACGG
Organism: Umbra pygmaea; assembly: GCA_016801145.1. Classification (NCBI taxonomy): domain Eukaryota; kingdom Metazoa; phylum Chordata; class Actinopteri; order Esociformes; family Umbridae; genus Umbra; species Umbra pygmaea. The sequence goes on from JACXGM010002464.1 coordinate 26,997, forward strand.
AGCAATGATCAATAAAATGTGTAGAAAGGTAGACATCTGGTGCAGAAATAGCTTTGAGGAAATATGCAATATAATGTAGCTATAATATGGGGAAGGAGAATCCTGATCATTAAATTTGAGGTTCTTGTATAAGCAATATAGAATCTCTGTTCATTGATCAGCATTAGTCAGGGTCACCAATACTAAATGTATTACATGGCTAGAAGTGGTTGTTACGTTTCCATAAATGTTATCCTATGTTGTTTGGTATCTGTTAGAAGCTATGAATCTTAGGGAAATTATGCAGCAAAGACCAAGTTATTATGGGATTGTGGAAATGATTTATGTAATTATAAATCATTTTTTTCACTGTAAAATGTAGATTGTTACGAGGAAGGTGACCAACTATTAATTTAAATAGAGAATGCAGGAATGTGGCTCACAGTGTTAATTTCATTAAGAAATGCTGGATGTCTTTTGAAATGCAATGTAAATTAAACCGAGTTTTCCCTGCACTCCTGAAGACACCAGTCCCAGAGCAGCAGTCCCATCAGCACTGATCCTAAGCACCTGTTCCCTGTGCCACACCTGGGCTGATTGCCACGCTCCCTTTATGAGGGAGGTGTTGACAATCAGTTCCTGCCGTGCCAATTACCTATTCCAGCCAGTCTGAGCACTGTGCTCTTATTTGTTATCTAGTGAAGTTATTATTGCCAGTCTGATACTGTGCCCTAATTATTCTGAGTTGCCATTATCTCACCCTGGTTCTCCGTGCCTTCATTTCCAGAAACCATCTGTGCTGTTGATCTGGTCATCACTCACCTTGTTCCTCTCCAGCCATCAGGACTTCACCCCTCCTCTTCATCAGCCTTCCGAATGCCAACCTCCAACCATCACCCATCTCGTCTCCACGCACCTGGTCTCCACTCACCTGGTCTTCGCTCTCCTGGTTCCAGCCACTACATCTGGTCATCTCTACTGCTTACAATTATCCTGACCTATTATCCACATTTAATATTATAGTTATCACTCACCTGGTGTTCCTCTGCTTTTGGATTCCTTCTTGGTTCCAGCCCTATCCTTTGATCGAGAGCTTGCTCATGAGGAACCTCGGCTTTAAGATTAAAGTCTATTGGTCTTTCTACACATTCTCCGGATTCTGTTTACATTTATTAGATGAATAAATACATTACAATACACAACAGGAACAACATGAGTTTTTAGCCTGTTCATTATGTAACTATTCAGTGCAGCTTGTGATAATTGAGCTCCATCTGTTTCCCTCTACATATATGTCTCCTCTCCTTCCTACTTCCTAAACTTTCCCGATAAAATACAGTGCTACATTAAAGTGTGCAGGACAAACATCAAATACCTAAATGTGCCACAAACATCAACAACCTATTCCAATACATTGCAAAGTCTTGCAAATGAGTATGAATCAGTTTCTGCACAGTGCTCTTAAACCAATTACATAAAATACTTTAATTACCTTTAAATCACTACATGAAATAGCAGGATTATTTTGGTGTTTTTTCCTTCAAAATAATCAGGTAATAATAAGATATTACATTTTTTGTTGGAAGACTGAAATGTTAATAGGAGGTTTTATTACAGTCCATATTTTGACATAACCAAATGATATCAGCACAAGGTCAGGAGATATCAAAACGTGTCGTCATAGTTACTGACTACAGCAGATAAAGTGGTCTGGGATCATCAGCTTTCTCGTTCTTCCTCATGAAAGCTGTATGCAGTTTCTTGAATTCTCTCCAGACTAACTCCAGACTAGCCCTGATTTCCCTCTGACACCTGTATAAGAAATAACCTTGAAATTGAAAAAAACAAGAAAGATACTGTATATTATTTTTTCAGGCTAGAGTCTCAGTGGATGGAACACCACAGCACAACAATTGGACCTTGACCATGTACTGTTATTTAAGTTATGTTGCACTCAAATTATTGCCAGTTGCACTCTGTCCTAAGAGGAATTATTTCTGTTCTGTGTCCATTGTTAGTTTCTGTATTCACTGGCAATGCATTCATGAATGTAGAATGAACTTGGTGGACTTCAAAATTCAGAAAGCTTCTTGAGTAGGCAGTGAGATATGTGGGCTTGTTGTGTCTTACATGACTAAAACATGAAGTAGCTAAGCCACCGGGGATGTATTGACCTGTCTGTTATTGCCGTCATGTCGATATTTCAACCTGCACATGCTGTCACTTTATTCCCATAAGACACTGCATATTGGCCTGCCTACAGGTTGAAAGATAATCAAAGACCACCCGGAGCGAGCTGAGAACGAATCTTCAAAAAGCCCAGTCAATATAATGAATGCTATCATTCTAATAGCACCAAGCAATTTTACCTTTGTTGAAACCTATCAGGTTTAGCATGTCATTGACCACACTAACAAGTCTGTCAAGAGTCCTCTATGGATTACAGAGAATGGTCAGAAAAAGAGAAAATATCCAATGAGTGGCAGTTCTCCAGGAAAAAATGCCTTGTTGATGGCAGAGCTCAGAGGAGAATTGCTAGACTGGTTTGAGCTGATAGAAAGGCAACAGTAACTCAAGTAATTACTTGTAACAACCAAGTTATGCAGAAGAGCATCTCTGAAGCACAACGCCTCGAACCTTGAAGCAGATGGGCTACAGCAGCAGAAGCCCACCCTGGGTGCCACTCCTGTCAGCTAATGGTGAATTGGAAAAATATGCCTGGATTAGTCTTGATTTCTGTGACATTCAGATGGTAGGGTGAGAATTTGACAAAAACCACATGAAAGCATGGATCCATCTTGCCTTGTATCAACCTTGTGTACAGTTTTCTCTTTTCTGTTTAAATAGGATTAGAGGGGACCAGGGCCCTAATGAACTCATCCCTAATGAACTCATCCCTAATGAACTCCTCCCTGGCTCATTATCTGTTTGCATGCATTAATAGGTGTACCTATTTTGTTAGCTCATTAGCTGGCTGAACATGTGTCGCTGAATTATTTAATATAATTTTATTTGGGGAGGAATAGATGAGACATTACAATGATAGGATGAACTCGCTGTCACGTCTTTAATAGGAAGGAGTCAGACGCAAGCTGTAACGTACTACTCTTTAATTTAGAAGTAGACGAAATAGGCAATGTAAGACAAAACCTGTTATCAGAGCCAGCAATAACAGAGAATTAAGAAAATAAGTGTCCTGTTACGCACAGGAGAGCGATTTAGAAAACAAGTACGTCTAGTAAACAAAATACCAGTACGATGTCGTAACATGCAAACAATACTCCACAACAGTGCATAGTGAAGGTCTAATACATATAGCGTCCTTGATTGCTGATGCTGGCCAGCTGCGGGAGGAGTGGAGATGAACGGAGTGGATCAGTGGTGTCAGAAGACAGGGGACGCTGAGCGTTGGATCCTGTGAGCGCCAGTAGAGAGAGTCCCTTGTACTCCAGCACTGACACTTGAAGGGTTAATGCCAACAGATACCAGCCATAACCAGCTGATTCTTACTGTATTTTTGGACATTTTGATTTGTCAAGTAATTTACAGACCCATAGACTTCAAAGAATTGGAATAAGCCATGAAATCAAATCAAATGCATTAGATAGAGTGGATTACAAAGTGCAGAACCAAAGAAAGAATAAACAGTCAGGTAGAGAAAACAAGACAAAATAAAATCATGCAAATGTAACGAAAAGATAAATGGACTGAGGCATTTAGTATATCAATAGGAAATATTCAGTCCACACAAATGTTTTGTTGAACAAAGGTTCGACCAAAGGTGTTCATTGAGTATCATATGATAAGTATCATAAATGATACATGTTTTCACCATGAGAATTGTTTTACTCCACAGTACTTTCATAGCTTCACTAAAGCAGGTGCAACATCGATCTGCATTGGGCAAGGCTTTAGTGTACAACAATCTAATTGGTCTGACAGCCTTGACCACCATGCTTTTGATTTGGCGACATGGTTGTCATTCCCATTGACGTAAATTCAGATTGACTTAATTTGTGCATATAGTCAGCTTTTTTATACTCTGCAGAGGATAAACAAACCAGCAAGCTGCTATCTGAGCAACACACCTGCATTTACCTACACATATCTTGCTGTACAGAATGTATATTCTATTAATTGTTGTAGTATATAGTACATTCCCTAGAGCAAAGTAGGGTACTGCCTTGCTCATGGACATAACAAAATTTCAGATTCGAACCAGCAATCTTGTGAATACAGGACTGTCTCCATAACTACAGAGAAATCTGATGCTCTAGATTTTCTTTGGGCTTCAAAAGTGACACCTTGTATGTACAGTATTGTGTTTCTGTTTTTCTATCTGTGTGCGCTCTTGCAATTTGTATGTATTTGGCTGAGTCATTATTGGCAATTAGGATTGGTTCTCAACTGACTTGCCAGATAAAACAACAATGAAATATCATTTTTAAATAGCTCTGCCTCGCGTTATCCTCAGCAGGATTATACGTGGCCTGTTTTAGGCTTTTCAAAATAATTCACAAAGACATGGAATACTTTGGTTTTTAATCGTCTCTCCCCTAGATAGTAATGTGTTTATCATTGAGAACAAATAATTCCTCACAGGCAATATATGTGTCTTAAAGTTACCTCTAATACTGCCCTGTGTCTTGTCATTAGAACCCAGTATGACGCCACTCAGCCCACTCTGTTTGAAGTACGTGGGTCACAGTTAATACACCACTATAGGCCCAAGGTTATTCATTTAATTCCATGATTGTCCTACTCCTCCTCTCTTGTCAGCTGGAGAACAGAGGAGGGTAAGCTTTTAGAATGCTGTCCCCTTTAGTTACGCACAGCCTTTTAGTCTATTGTTTCTTAATTTTGCCCACCCACAGTACAATAGCTGGTGATTTGCTGTGCCTTTGTGGTAGTAATGGGTTGAGAGGATGAGGTGACGTGGTCCTTAACCCTACATAGACAAAGATGAGCTAGAGGATGGCTTTGGAAACAATTGGAGATGATAAATTAATGATCTTGTAGAAAGAGCAGTTGTCTAAAATGTGATGTTTTTACATTTATTGAATGTACT
>JACXGM010002464.1:32143-47112 GCA_016801145.1 Umbra pygmaea
ACCTATGTACATGATGTTACTGGTCTCTCTCTGTATCTCTGCTACTCTACCTATGTACATGATGTTACTGGTCTCTCTCTGTATCTCTGCTACTCTACCTATGTACATGATGTTACTGGTCTCTCTCTGTATCTCTGCTACTCTACCTATGTACATGATGTTACTGGTCTCTCTCTGTATCTCTGCTACTCAACCTATGTACATGATGTTACTGGTCTCTCTCTGTATCTCTGCTACTCTACCTATGTACATGATGTTACTGGTCTCTCTCTGTATCTCTGTTTCTCTACCTATGTACATGATGTTACTGGTCTCTCTCTGTATCTCTGTTTCTCTACCTATGTACATGATGTTACTGGTCTCTCTCTGTATCTCTGTTTCTCTACCTATGTACATGATGTTATGGGTCCTTCTCTCCCAATGTCTCCCTGTCAGGTATTTCATCACACCACATCATACTGGATCACTGTGACTGGTTCAATAAATGATCAAATACATTTCTCTTTCTTACTCATGAAAAGTTGACCTAGTAATGTGATGCATTTCCTACCCACTGAGTGTGAAGTGTTGTTTATTGGTGCTTGATGGTAACAGGATGTAATCCAAATGAACAGGAAGTAATCCGGATGAACAGGAAGTAGTCCACATGAACAGGAAGTAATTCAGATGAACAAAGACAACTTCAAAGGACTCAACTCGTTCTCTCAATCTTTCTTTGTGAGATAATTATTCCAACAAATGTTGTGTATTACCCTTCCATTGCCTTGGTATGATTCACCTTAACACAAATCAACAGGCTGATACAACAACATGTAAAATGTCAAATGGGACTTGCACCAGCTCAGACCTGTGAGAGAAACAGTGTGTGTATTAAGATACTGACATCTGTACTGATCAATCTTTTCTTTACACTTATGTAGTGTCAAGACACAAAACTTAACATTGGTATATCAGCCTATCAGCATTTGAAGGATACAAATTCTAACATCTCTTATTATCCAGGAGGTTTAAACCCTGATTGTTGCAGGATATGTGTCACGATTCCCTAGCGTTACGGTATAAACGAGACAGGCGCGAAGGATATGCATAAGGAGACTCCAGGCCCTCCTGACTCTGTCCCGGTAGGCATCTCCTTCCTCCTCCGAGAGCGTGATGTCCCCCTCTCCCTCGGAGCAGCCCCCGGCAGCCTCCTCTTCCTCCATGTGGAAGTACTCCTCGTCGGAGCTGTCGACGTCCCACATGGAGGCTACTGCTCGGTAGGCTGCTCACTCCTGGTAATGGAGGAAGAGTGAGAACACGCAGCCAACGCCCCCCCAAAAAACTTCCCACCGAGAGAGAGGGGTACTCTCTCCTCGGCTCCGTTGTTGCGCCTTCGCTGTCTCATCTTCATTGGTCGTTCAATCTGTCATGATTCCCTAGCGTTACAGTATAAACGAGACAGGCGCAAGGATATGCAATAACTCACATTGATTTATTAAAGCGAAACGGACTCAAAACAAATACTGCCTCGAGGGGCTAAATCAAAGAATATAAGTACAGGTATAAAGCAACACCACAGGAACACGTAACAGGAACATTGAACGACAAGAGACAAGACCAAACACTAAACCTAAATACACTTGCTAACGACGACAATGAAAAACACCTGGACATGGAAATTGACTGAACCGTGATCTGTTGGGTAACTAAAACATGTGACAAGACAAGGGAGTGAGTGGCGGGAACCTAAACCCAAAACAGAGCACACCGGGAGACATCTTAAGACAAAACAAGGCAAGGCACAAAAGGGACACTAGGGGGAACCATTACATCACACACTGGGAAGCAACTAAAAGGGAACATGAGAACTGAACATAGAAACATAACCGCCGTGCATGCACTGAAGACTAAAATAAATGCAGACATACACAGAAGACTAACTGAACCAAAACAAGGGTGTCCATATAACAGCCCAATGAGGGCTGGATGTTACAATATGTAAGCAATATGGCATGATTGGGTGTGCTGTATGGCCAATATTAGCTGAATGAAAATGGCTTAGTATTTTGTATAAAAAAATTAGTGTTTTGTATTTTAAAAATACTGTAAAATACTTTTTGAGAAGTCTACATGATGCCTTCCATAAGAATGCTGCCTCTGATTGGTGCCTATTCCAAAATAAATCTTCTATTTAACATGACTGTGTGGGCAAAATACAAGTGCTTCTCAAAACAACATAATATCATGGAAAAGTTCATTTTGTTCATAATTTTTTTGTTTCAATCTTGATTATTACGGCTTACAGCTCATAGAAATCAAAAATCCAGCATTTCAAAATACTAGAATATTAATTCATAATACATAAATGTCTACCTCTAGAGCTCTAATAAACAAATTAACTAAAAACACCAGAAAATGTTTCCTGAGCCTTAAGTCTCTCTGATTCAGTACACACAACCACAATCACTTGACAGTTGTCAACAGACACCCATTGACACAGAAGGCCATTACTGAAGGAGCTGGCTGTTCGCAGAGTGCTGTATCAAAGCATATTCATGGAAAGTTGACTGGAAAATAAAGGTTTGATAGGAAAATGTGAATAAGCAACAGGGAGGATTATCAGGCCAAGCCAATTCAAGAACTTTCAAGGAGGCGTTTCACAAGGAGTGGACTGAGGCTGGATTCATTGCATCAAGAGCCACCACATACAGACATTCCTAGTGTCAAGCCATTCCTGAACCAGAGACAACACCAGAATCGTCTTACCTGGACTAAGGAGAAAAAGAACTGGACCTTTGCTCAGTGGTCCAAAATCCTCTTATCAGAAGAAATATAATTTTGCATTTAATTTGGAAATCAAGGTCCCAGAGTCTGAAAGAAGAGTGGAGAGTCACAGAATCCAAGTTGCTTGAAGTCTAGTATGAAATTTCCACAGTCTGTGATGCTTTGGGGAGCCAAGTCATCTGTTAGATTTGATCCACTGTGTTTTATCAAGTCCAGAGTCAATATAGCCGTCTACCAGGTGTATTTAGAGCACTTCATGCTTCCATCAGCTGCCAAGCTTTATGGAGATGCTGATTTCTTTTTCCAGCAGGACACCTGCCCACTGTGCCAAAACGACTGGTAACTGGTTTGCTGACCATGGTATTACTGTGATTGATTGGCCAGCCAACTCGCCTGTCCTGAAGAGAATCTATGGGCTATTTACAAGAGGAAAATGAGAGACACCAGACCCAACAACACTGATGAGCTGAAGGCTGCTATCAAAGCATATTGGTCTTCCATAACACCCCAGCTGGTACGGTGTGCTGGAGTGTTGGAGAGAGACAGGCAGGTAGATGCTTCTTGCAATATTTAATGAATTAACAATCCCAACTCGGGTGCATAACGGATATATTTATGATACCTACGTTCTCTTAAATACAGCGGCAGGGACACTGAAATAACAACCAACATAAATACAGACCGTTTGCTAAAATCCGAACTACAGGGACTCACTTTTCACAACCACAATACCTCCGTATAGCTCCTGGCCAGCCTTCTCACACGATGACATATTATGAACCGCACCTTCCTCTCTTTCACCTGGACTAATATAGTCCCCAATCAGTACCAGGTGAAAGAGAGGAAGGCGCTACATAGCACACATAATAGGACACTCAAAAGTACATATAATATAACCGAAATCAACAGTATATAAGCACTGGCAATATGTGAACACAATAAGTCAACAAATACATATACATATAGATAGAGTCCAAGTACTCAGTCCAGATGAACACCAGCCCTCACTGGGCTGGTCGTTACACCAGCAGTGCCACAGGCTGATTGCCTCCATGCCACTCCACATTGATGCAGTTATTCATGCATAAGGAGCCCCAACCAAGTATTGAGTGCATTAATATGTTTCCGAAGGTCCACATTTGTGTATTATAAATTCTTTATTCTAATATTTTGAGATACTGGATATTTCTTCTGAGCTGTAAGCTGTAATCATCAAGATTGAAACGTCTTGAAATATGTCACTTTATGTGTAATGAATTTAGAATATATGAAGGTGTCCCATTTTTTATTAAATTATGGAAAAAAACTACTTCCACGATATTCTATTTTTTTGATGCACTTAAACTTGATTGCATGTCATTCTGCCTCTTTTGCTAGTCAGAACGAGTTTGGAGGGAGAGCTAGCATCAGATGAGTATCAGGTAGCTCAGTGGTTAGGAATTCAGACTTGTAGTTGGAAGGTTGCTGGTTCGATTCCTGACTCTGCCAAATGTAGTTGTGTCCTTGCGCAAGACACTTAACACTTAACTTGATGAAAGCAGCTGCTAAATTATTGAGTTGTACAAAATGTAAAATGTAGATAGGAGCATCCACTAAGTCATGTACTGGTGAATGGATAGATCAAATAAGCCAATAAATCGAAGGTTTGCGAAGTGATATCATGGTCCCTTGTGAAAGTATTTTGAGTATTTCTAAAATTCAAAAATACAGTTATTTATTTCATACAATTAAAATTAATGTGTTTTGTATTTTATTTTACAATACACTTGGATGTATCTTTGCCCAGTCCTGACTAAAGTTCTTTCCTCAATTGCTCTGAGACCTTAAAGTCCTTCAAACACTGCAAAAGAATCACTATTCAGACAGCTGCTTAGAATTCAGCATGGTGTGGATAAATTTTGTTTTTCTCTCATGAGGAATTATGCATGAGAAGTTACACTGTCAGACAAAAAGGTTCCAAAATGTTACTTTTACTTGTTTCAATATAGTGGCATTGGTGTAAATCTTAGTATTTGAAACTTAAAAGGGTTCTAACTAGAACTAAAAAAGTTCCATCAGGGGCCAGGTGTAGTACCTCAAAAAGCCAGCTACAGAATCATATACAGTATAAACTGAATGGAATACAGTTGGTAATGCTACCCCTCTTTTTAAATATTATTAGTGTTTAGGCTTTACTCTATTGTCTATACATCTGTTGAGATGCTGCACTGCATACAGATGAACACAAGTTGTGTTGTCTCCAGAGCCCCAGAGCATGGGTCCAGTCTGGAATGCAGTATGCCCACAGCGAACCATTAAAGCCAGTGGTGAGGAAAGCCATTCATCAGAGCGCACAGGGAGTTGCAACCTGGGTTTGTTCAACGGGGATATAGAGAGGTTGCCGGCATGCTCGCGTCACGGATCACAAGTACAATAAAGAGACACACAATTGCAGCTGATTGTACAGGAAGCACTTTTTATTCTCTGAACTCCGATTGAAGTTCTTTTACCAATCTTTTACACTCTAAATCCCCTGTACTGTGGGAGCAAATTGTTTTTTTCTCAATATTTGCTGAGACATTATAGTACAAGTAAAAAAACATGGAATTGTAATCCCTGGTTCTAAACAGGGTATAAAAATTCTAATACAACAACTACACCAGCTACATCAAAACAGGGTCCTATTTATCAAACACGGCCACATTGTCAAGTACTTTTGGATAAATGTCTGGATCAAGGTATCCCAAACCTTCTTGGCCACAAATTGCATTTTGTAATCTGAAAACTCTTACAACGTCAACATGTGAAACAAATATACTAATCAACCGTCAATTTTTGTATCACTTTTTCTTTTTTATTAGGGGGGGTATGAATCGTCATGAAACAATAGAAATAATTTGCCTGTAAACCATCGTTATAGCCAAATTTGAACTATAAAAATTCTTATAGTGTTTGTTATTAAATGAATTACTAAACATTGATTTATTCTAATGTAAGTACAGTATATCGCAGTCAACACTAATTTTAGCGTTACAATTCTGATTGCGGCTTTTCTGACTTGTCACAGCTAATGAAAGCATGCGCACCACAGCTTCTCAAAGCAGGAGGTGTGGTCACATGGAAATTCTCTCTTAACCACATTTTAATTCATTTTATGGGTCACTTTGACAGGGAATAAATTTACATCCGAAGTGTGTAAAGACCTTATTTGTTTCTTTATTTCTAAAGAAACAGGACAATTTATAAAAAGCTCCATTACCTTGTATCTCACATTATGGCCCCGTAGCAGCCGTTTTTGTGAAAATATGCTAACTATTGTGTCATAACCACATGACTTACTGTCGCACAGTAGATAAATTACTGTAAAGTCCAGGAGAAGCTTGCAGGCAATCGGGGAGCGTGGAGGCATACAGTCAAAATGACAAAATAATTCATCAGAATACGTACCAAAAGTTACTTCTGCTCCTAAGGACAACTCCTACTCACACTCTTCTGTCTCTGCAAGAGGGAAGATTCGTAATAATTCAGATTTCTCTGAAGTATTACAACGTTCAGACACGTATGTTGCTCATGTCACATCTACATCGTCACACTCAACTTGAGGCTGCGCAGTACCAGAGACCGTCTACGGAGAGCCTGTCCACCCCTATTAAACCCCATTGTACCAAATTTTGGTTGCAGTTCCACCAGAGTTCCACTGGGGGTGATCGCAGGTGAGTGCAAAATGAATAGGAGTCTATGGAGCTAGATGGCAAAATTTGTCTCTTTCGCCTGGTTGTGGTTGAGAAATCTCAGATTTGATTGTAGTTTTTGCAAGTTCAACATGGATTATAGGTCGAAAGTTGAATGAACGAGTACTTATGTCCTTTCAATTTCTTACAGGTTGAGTCGTTGTTGCCCATAACATGCTAGCATTCTGCTAATGAATGATGAATGTATGACGTCATTGACATTATAAAAGGCTTTTTAGAACAGAAAAGCGACTTTAAAAAAATAGAGCAGTGTGTATTTTCTTTGCCTCCCCTTTCGAATGCAACATTCGAAATGACCGCCCTCTTATGGAACCAGAGTGACTCTGCAACCAGTTCCGAAGCCGGAAGTTTTCCGAGAGTAGCAGTTCTCTCCTTATTAGACCAGGGCTCTCAAGTGTCACGCATTGAGCGCGACAGTCACTCAGTTCACCCTTTTGTCACGCACTCCCGCCACACATTGTATTTCTCACACCAAATTTTTTTTGTATAATATATTTAATATGCCGCTCCGCTCTCAATATGGAACCGGCAGGAATTAAGCGCGTCTCTCCTGGATTGTTGAGCCTGCCACTTATCAGCCAATCACAAAAAAAATGGTCTACACAATAGCCAATCAGAAAATAGCACTATTGTATCTGGGTAATATTTAATGCAACAACCAATGAAAAAAATCATACCCTGTAAATGTTTACGTGATTCCCACTGGAAACGACTGACACTCCAAGCATCAGTTTGAGCACAAAGTAAGTCATGATCTCCAAATTCACAACTTGTTTGATACAAACAATGACAACTTGTTTGTATATGAACTCCCTTTACCTGATCAATTTCGTCTTAAGTAGGGACTTCCCAAAACTTGTGAACTCAGAGTTACTCAGAAAAGTACTTTTACTCAAGTAAATGTCCACCTCTGCTAGCATGTACGAGATGATCGCGCTTGATGTTCTAGAGCAGGGGTGGGCAAACTACCGCCCACGGGCCAGATGCGGCCCACCGGGTCTGGCCCACTTTGATCTGGCCCACAGTCTCCCGACGCTCTTGAGCGTCAAGCGCCATTGTATCGCAATTACCTCGCGGACCGTATATGCTAGCAACTAAATCTTGGTACCGTCGGAAAGACGAAGATCAGCCGAAAGAATGAGTGTTGGCTCATCCATGTGGGTTTATCAGAGCCGACAGCTATCGCGCCTCAAAATCGGTCATGTTTTTTTACTTTTGCCTTTTTTACTAAACACAGACAGGCAGTAGGATGTGAAAATGACAAAATAGCAACTCTGAAATGGTAGGATTTCATCCTGCACAATACCAACATGGTAATATGGTTGGAAAGAGGGGGTTCCAATGATAAAATATTGCCAATGCAAATAATGAGAAGTGGTTTGTCCATGTGGATTAATGACAAGCCGTAGATATCGCGTCTCAAAGTTGGGTACTTTTCACTGACTATATTTTGGTAAACTAAAAACATTACAGTCAAACAAGGTTTTACAAAACAAAACATTTATTTTCTGTAGGATACGCACGTAACTGTGTAGGGGGCAGGGTTAATTTAATGAAATAACATTTCCTATTTTTCATGCATTGCTATAAAATGCGGCCCTTCACTTGGTTTTTAAAAGCTCAATGTGGCCCTTAAGCAAAAATAATTGCCCACCCCTGTTCTACAGCGTCGGGGGTCTTAAAAGGTTGATCGCGTGAATTTTGTGATCATGATAAAAATGTTATTAATTGTGCAGCCCTACCGTCTTGAACCAATTTTGGAGGCTATCAAAGATCGCAGCCTTGTTTTTAATGCTTCCAAATTTTAATGCTGATGCCGAGAGGGTATTTTTGATGGTTGGTTTGAACAAAACCTCAACACAAAACAGCTTGTCTCTGGACAGGACATTGTCCTCAATCATGACCCTGAAAATGGCTAGGCTTGAGACGAACTGTTTCAAATGTGGAAATTCTTCTGCAAGTCTGAGCAATTATTATTAACAACAACCCAAACTAATTATTAATGAAACAGCCCCATTCCCGCGACCCATCTAACCCGCCCCCCCATTGACCCCCTGACGGGGGGATGTCACTCTTGCCTGTCTTCAAAACTTGAGAGCCCTGTTAGACATTCTCTGGCAGTACGCTCGGCTACCACCGAAAAAGTGCTTTTTGATTGACTTCACTTGCTCTCCATAGGAATTAATGGCATCTGTCATCCGGCAAAATCGACGACTCATATCAGATCTTCACAAACCAATGGGTGACGTCACACATGTTACGTCCAGTACTATTTACAATCTATGGTTATGACCCGTAGTTTACCAACTGCTGCATTACAGTAACAGTAAATGTATTCGTATTTCAGAAGAACTACATGGAATCGGTCATATTGCTGACCACTGTTGCTCGTACCACATTAAATAGGTCTACCAATTGCATATTGTTTGGTTTCAGGCCCGGGGTGGGTAATTGGGAGAACCGGGAGAATTCCCGGTGGGCCGCTAGTTGTTGGGCCGGTAAGGTGGTTCGTGAAAAACTATTTTATAATTGCTATAGCCTATAGGCCTACTTGTTGCAATTCAGACTGGGCCACCGGCCTGCAGATGTGAGGTAGTGCGCTGCGGCCCTCTCTTCGAGCGCACCTCTCATTCTCACGTCACACACAAACAGCTGCTACGCTCCCACGGTCCACATCAAACGAGCCTTCAAATTTGTTTACTCCCTGCGCGTGATTAATTTACCGGTTGTCTGTTCTCCTGAGTGCGCGTGACGGCAGAGAGAGACGTAGCAGACACGCTGCCAGACAAAATAACTTAATAATGTCTATTAGCTACTACAGTATATTAGCTAACTCCTGCGCATGTTTTAGAAATAGAAAGACTCTTCTAAAACAAAGCAGACTGTTGGAAAATGAGTTTTCAAAACGGTAAAGAAAATAGTTGCTGATATTTCAGTCAGGTGTCTATCTATCTAGCTCTACAGTCAGTCAGTAGTTAGCCAGCATGCAAGAGCTCTGGTTACTCTAGGCTACTGCAAAGTTACTGTATTACATGTAACTAGCTAACTGTGTAGCTCAAATGTATAGACTAACTGTCAAAGTAGCTCATTTAACTTATTTAATAAGAGAATGAACAATGTGCAGTGAAAGACAACACACGGTAAGCCATCAATCATAACCATATTATTATCATTTTAAACTTTGCTCTAGAGAATAATGAGACAAACAGTGATACAAAACAGTTATGTTGAGCCAGGCTGCAATACTGGAACACCAAGATAGGAGTTAGTGCATATTATTATATTAAAAAACATGTTTTTCATTCATGCATATTTGACATTTCTGACAGGGCTGAGCCAGGCAGAAGCTATTGATTAGTGGATAAAGTAGGCCTAGGCTATGACATATAGCCTACTGGAATAAAAGTACAATCTCCTCAGAAATCTGTACTTTGGTAAAAGTCCTGTATTAACATTTCAGGTGTTAGTCGTTCAATGTCATTACCATCTATACAAAAAGAGACATCTTACTTTAGTAATAATTTTGTACTGTAATGTCAACCTGGACCATTTCGGAGATAGAGAAGTGTCTGACACATGAAGAAGAGTGGCTAATGGAGGAAGATGAGTGTGTATGGGTGGTGGTAGTAGACTGAGAGGATGATTAAGAGCTGTAGTCTCAGATGAGATTAGGGCTACTATACTTCCTCAGAATATAAGTGAGGTGTATTGCCCAAGATGACATAAGATGTGTTGTGAATGGTAACCCTGTCTTTTGCATTGGGATTCTAAACAGTGGACAGGGGTCATTCTTGTTTTGTAACGAAATAATCTGTTCTTAGTTTTGCTTAGGTTGTTGTTTTATGATTGACAGTGTGCTTTTTGGGTGACAACTGTTGCTAGAGTTATGGAAGAATGAGTTGATTTGAGATGTATGAATTATTTTGGTAGTTTTAGTGCATTTTTTGTATGTGAAATTAACTGCTGTGCAACACTGAAAGTTGGTTAGTGAAACTGTGTGTAGAGTTTTAAAAAAGAAACCTGGGAAATGGGTCTTAGCGATTGCGAAAAACAACATAAAAAAATAAATGGGCAGTATATATTCTCATTCTTCAAACTTAACATTTAGCTTATTTGGTCAATGTCTCTGTAATTACTGTAGTCGTCTAATTACTGAGGATATTTTGTTTAATGGTGATAGCCTATACATTTAAGTTGTTTCTGTAAATAAATAAATAAATGAAATATGTACAGTAGGAAATAACACAAGTAAAGCGGTTAGATTATTTGCAGTTACTATTTACCCCATCACAAAATGGGCTGGTGCACCATTAAACTCCCGGGCTGAAAATGTTTCCCACTCCGGCCCTGTTTGGTTTATTTTTAAAGGTTCCTCAATCATTATTGCAACCAAACCTATGTTCCATTATAGAAAAAAAACGATGTAATGTTACAATTTCTAATGGAGTTTACAACTGCTTTTATAGAATCTGGGTCCAACCAACTTTTTTGCCTAACCTTTAGGAAACTATACAATGTCGCCACTTAGTGGTGAATTCCACTGTTATAAGCCAAAACAGTAAAATAATGTTTATCACGCTCTATATACCGGATGATTTGAATCATCAATAATGATTGGCTGAGGCCGTATAAAATGTGTATGACATCACATCACTTTTAACTGGATTATAAAAGCAATAAGGCATCTCGCGGATTTCTGATTTATTGTCAATATACTACTACGGCTAATGTACTGTGTCCAGGCACTCCAATCCCATATAGAAATCTAATATATGGCCATACATATGAAAAATCATAGGAAAATCTTAACATATATTTTAAAAAATATTACCATACATGTTAATTACATATTTAAATACATAAATCTAATGTATGGGCATATATCTCCATACATATGAAAAATCTTAACATATATTTGAAAATACATCACCATAGATTTTGATTAAAAATTTGAATTACAAAATATGGAAATGTCAATACATACAATGTCAATACATACAAATGTCACATACATAAAAACGGCAAATTTTTGTATATTTAGACATATGTACATATATGTAATGATGATTCCACCAAATATGCCGATATCTGACATAAGTTATATACCTATATGGCCATCTATTAGATTTCCGGATACATTTAAAAAATATATATTTAATTGACAAGCATGTCATACCCCTACTTATCATCACATATACTGTACTGTATATAACATCAATATCTCACACATAACCATTCATTCTTGTTTAAATTTGTAGACTAATGTAGCCGTATTTCTATATTATTTATTTACAGAATCTCATATGTACATTGACAAATGTTATACATTACATCACTTATACACTCTATAAACCATAGTTAAATGCAGATATGGATGTCAAATGTGGAAATGTATGTCACATATAGAAAAACGGCCAATTTTTGTATATTTCGACATATATGTACAATACATATATGTGATGATGTTTACACCATATATACACATATGGCCATATATTAGATTTCTGTATGGGATGTGTCGTAGAATAGCGCTTAGCCTTGGTATATTGGGAATATACCACACCTCCTCGTGCAATGTAATCAATCTTTCGTGAGCAGAGTCTATAGTGAAACAAATTACGCAATACTTAGCTATAATTGGTAATCGGTGCTGCAAATGTCCCCTTTCTATCTCTTTCAGAAAGGTTAAACATGTGCTTTCTAAGACTCCTATCCATAGACCGTATATGCTTCTATACAATAAAATGAAATTACAAGGACGTGCCTCGATAAAGGTTAAAAAACCATTGTAATATGAAATTAATTTGTACATTTTTAATGGTTTTAATTCCAAATGCAATTATACGTCTTACTATTTCTTCATATAATAGCCTATAGTAGGTCTATTCTGAGATATTAGGTGTAAATTTGGTGGTGTTAAACATCCAGGAATTCGGAATTACGCAAATTGAACTTTCTATTTGCAAGGATTAAAACTTGCATTAGTTCATACACAATTATATTTTGGTTTCAAGAACTTGCCGACAGAGGGGAGTGCAGAGCTGTATCTATGATATAACAGCACCATCTCCCGTTTCCCTGTTGTTGTGCGCCCCAAAAACACAGCATCAGCATCAGCACGTCACCAGCAGCCCGTCTGCTTTCTGTAAATACAAAGGTTACCTGCCTCCGTTCAACCATGAGGTTTTCATGACAAAGAAAGTCCATTCCTACTTCGTCTCCTTTGGCGCAGTTATGTCTTTGGTTCGCGGCTCCCTCTCGCCATGCCTGCGGACCGCCTGTACCTGCTTTTCTCGCTGGTTCTGATTTCCTGCGGGGATGGTGCCGTGAGGGCGGCGGCGGAGGGTGGTGTCGTAACCGCCACCGGCCTACCCGCGCGTCTGGCCGACGAAGACAATGGCATCGCCACTGTCCCAGACGGGTCCATCACCGGCAAGACGGCCTTATATCAGGGGGTTCAGACACCGTCTGCACTAACAGCAGGTTGGTGGGTATATTTGGGTTGGGCTGCGGATTTGAGAGACCTAAAAATGGTGGGAAGCAAATGTTACATGTGAAGACAGCCAAAGAACAACCGAATTATGATTAAAAATACATTTGACATTGAACGATATTCGGTGATGTAATGATCTTATATTTTGTGGATTTATACAACATATTTTACAGCTCCGAAATATTACATTTGGAAAATGCCCCACGTAAATAAGTATAGATAAATGTTACTTAAACATTCATTAGACCATCATTAAAACTGTTTTGCTACCTTTGCCTTTATAGATTGAAGGATATACTACACATATAATATCAACTCTCTTTACGATTTATCACCTTGTGACTGCAATCTAATATTCCCCCCTGACATGGTAATCTGATTAATTGTCATGATTTTATTTGAAGGTGTTAGGGATTAGGGGATTATCAGTAGACTATGGCCAACATGAGAATGTAATTATAATCATACAGGTTTTAATCCTTTATTACATCAAACACCATCTGTTTTATGAACAAGACCTTTCTTTAGAAGTCCTGTATATAATTGACTCAGCCTCTTGATGTTAGTTTGTTACCGGTAAACATGATCCGACAATGAACAGAAGTCACTTTATCTTTTAGAGCTACCCATGCAAATGGGATCTACTAACTTGATCTACTAGACCACTTATTTACTCGTGAATGTGGGGACCTAAAATCCTTACAAAGTCTGAACAACTTCAAAAATACATGTTTTTTTGGGAGGGAAAATGCAATTTCTGGTTCAGAGGTTAGGTTTAGGGGAAAAGCCTAAAGTTAGTTAGTTGTTGCTAGGTTATGTTAGCCATAACGGTTAGGTTGTTAAGGTTAAATTTAGGATTAAAATTAATGTTAGTGTTGGGTTTAGCGCTAGGCGATAGCAAATTTCTGGGATTTTGGTCGTCACAAGGATAGAAACTCAAACCAATGAGTATTTGTTTGTGTGTATTTATTTGTTTGTGTGTGTGTATTTGTTTGTGTGTGTGTATTTTTAGATGTGTTGGTGTGTGTGTCATTGGAGAGGAAACATCAACTGGCCCCCCTAACCCTAACCCCCCTCACTGATGCTACAACATTTTGATCTCCTTTTCATTTTGTCTTTTTACATCTCTGGCCTCGTCACGTTTATCTGCAGTAAAAGGTTACTGAGGGAATTGAAAGAACTGCCAGTAAATCTGTGGAGAATCATTTAATCAGATTCTAACCCCTAACCACATGCTCAAAGCAATGCACTAACCCTAACCACATGCACCAAGCAATGCACTAACCCCAAACCTAACCCCATGCACAAAGCCATACCTCCAAATACCCAGATACCATAAAGTATGTTGCAGATGAAAGGTTATGTTCTCTACATTCTGTGTACATGCGTATTTCTTTTATGGCAGTGTAATTTCGATCATAACCAGTAAAGATATTAAAATATTACCTCTCTTTTTGCAAGTACACATCTAAGGCCTCACCCCCTGCGTCTCTGACTTCCTGATTCCTGTCTCATCAGAACCCCCCTTTGCACTACGGGTCTTGGTGAAGGACCAGGTGACCCGGCGGCCCCTAGGCGGCGCGCAGGTGGAGGTGTTTGTGAACCACACTCTGAGCAGTCAGGCAGTAACCGGGGAGAGGGGAGAGGTGCTGCTCAGGGTACCCTACCGTCTGGGCCTCAGCCTGATCATCGTAGCAAGCATGGAGGGCTACGTTGTCACCCCACTGCCCTGGACCACCTCCAGGAGACCCAGTGAGTACTACTGTGACAGGCCTATCTGGAGGAGCACTGAGCGGGAGGGTTCCAGCTGATCTCTGGGTCTCTGGTGTGGTTAAAATTAGGGCTGGGAGGTATACTGGAAAAAAACTATATACCGGAATTCATGTATGTAGCGGTATGCTATATTCGTTACCGTTTTTTTTCATATGTCATTCCGCCAGCTGCAACAACTGAGAATAATCTTATTTTGGAATAAACTGCGC
>JACXGM010002465.1:0-22105 GCA_016801145.1 Umbra pygmaea
TGACCCTGCCCTTGATAAAACACAGTGGACCAACACCAGCAGCTGACATGGCACCCCAGACCATCACTGACTGTGGGTACTTGACACTGGACTTTAGGCATTTTGGCATTTCCTTCTCCCCAGTCTTCCTCCAGACTCTGGCACCTTGATTTCCGAATGACATGCAAAATTTGTTGTTGTTTTGTTGTGCTGCTTCTCTCTCCCTTTCCTGCACACGCCTGTGCATGGTGGCTCTGGATGTCTGTACTCCAGACTCAGTCCACTGCTTCCGCAGGTCATCCAAGGTCTGGAATCGGTCCTTCTCCACAATCTTCCTTAGGGTCCGGTCACCTCTTGTCGTTGTGCAACGTTTTTTGCCACACTTTTTCCTTCCCACAGACTTCCGACTGAGGTGCCTTGATACAGCACTCTGGAACAGCCTATTTGTTCAGAAATTTCTTTCTGTGTCTTACCCTCTTGCTTGAGGGTGTCAATGATGGCCATCTGGACAGCAGTCAGGTCGGCAGTCTTACCCATGATTGCGGTTTTGAGTAATGAAACAGGCTGGGAGTTTTTAAAAGCCTCAGGAATCTTTTGCAGGTGTTTAAAGTTAATTAGTTGATTCAGATTATTAGGTTAATAGCTCGTTTAGAGACCCTTTTCATGATATGCTAATTCTTTGAGATAGGAATGTGGGGTTTTCATGAGCTGTATGCCAAAATCATCATTATTAAAACTATAAATGACCTGAAATATTTCAGTTGGTGTGCAATGAATCTAAAATATATGAAAGTTAAATTTTTATCATTACATTATGGAAAATAATGAACTTTATCACAATATGCTAATTTCTTGAGAAGGACCTGTATGTCCAGGCTCTGAAGCTCTTTTGCTCCTAAAAAACAACCAGTAACATAGAGCTCTACAGCATCTCTTCACTTGGCCATGCATGTGGTACCTAAACTAATTTCTGCTGTGCTTAGTACAGGTGGCCTGCTATGTCAGGTTACTTCCCCCTCATCTCAGATTTAGTGATGGACAGTTTCATTACATGGAGACTGTGCTTCTGGATAATATTTCTATAATGTCCAGATGCTGTGTTGAACAAATTCACTCAGGATTGATAAAGATTGTGTCAAAGTGTCCATAGCTGCAGAATCTCAGGATTTGGGCTGTTACTGAGGTTATAAGATATATAATCATACACCGATCAGCCATATCATTATGATATGCCTTATATTCTGTAGGTTCAGAACTGGGTCAGATCATCTCCAAACTGCAGCTCTTGTGGGGTGTTCCCAGTCTGCAGAGGTCAGTATCAATCAAAAGTGGTCCACGGAAGCAAAATTACAATGTTCAGCAAGGAAATTAAAAATGAATAAAAAAATAAATAAAGAACAGCAGAGAGCAACACAATCACCTAAAACAAATACAGTCAGTAATCAAATATTATCCCAGTAACCATTTAAAATTCCCTAAAGAAACCAGTTCCCCCAACTTATAAGTACATTGTAAATCATTCCACATGTGAGAGGCAAAGAAAGTAAAAGTAATTCTACCTAATTTCCGTGGAGATCTTAAGGATCACAAGTGATAGCCATTCCTGGAACTAGGTCTGTTACCTTTTCAGTCTAAATGTTAAAAATAAATTAAGATATGGTGGTAGCTGGTGCAAAAGATCTTTAGTGATGAAAAGTGCCAAATGCATTACTCTGCAAGGCTTTAAAGAGAGACAGTCTATTTTTAGTTAAAGAATGCAATGAGGGGTACTGAACTTGTCTCCTGTGATTAAACGAATGGCACTATGATACACTGCATCTAGATGTTTTAACACATGCATATAAATTGTGTCTCCATAGTCATACAGGCAAGAATGTGGATTCAACTATTTGCTTTCTTTTGTTAAGTAAATAATAATAATGTCATGGCTGATCGGTGTATAACCAAGTGATGGTTTAGAGGAATATTCCAGATTCTGTGTGCTCTGCACCAGTTCATTTTACCTGGACATCTACCATGTTGTCATAGTATCAGAGCATCTTGGAGATGAGCAAACCTGACCTACCAGTACATGTCTATCGTCTATCGCTCACGTCACTGTCTGTAGGCCTACACTACCTGGCAGACACAACATTTATCGTGCATGCACAGGCTTGCCTATGAAATACTCCCATCCAAAGCCTTAGCCAATTTTGGCATGGAGCAAGGGTAGCAATATAAAATCGTACAGCCTATAAAGTGATTTTAGTATGACATAAAAAATAATAATCATTTAATAATCAGGCAGCTAAATCCTTCTCTGGCATTAAGCTGCTAATAGTCCACTCAGTAAAATATATTTAAAAGAAGATCATAAAAATTTACCTTAAAACCTTAAGTTTACATAACGTGTAAAACGTTGTAAGCTTAGGACTGATTAAATATGCATGCATCCAATAAACACAGTAAAAACAATAGAATAGCAACATTTACCATGGTGGAAACGGAGCTGAGAACCTCTGTCATGATGAGAAGATTCCAACACAAAAACGAACTTCCCAAATTGATTTTTTCATATCCTAGGTGTCCTTCTGCTATCAACTTGTATCATCTATAGCCCAAGTATCCAGAATACACAGGTACGTCCACGGTTGGATCGAGAAGATTTAACTGCACTTGTTCTTCAGGAGATTTTTGATCGGAGGTCTTCTCACCCACAAACACACACTCATACACACACTGCCCGGCCCCTGCTACTGGCGACTAGCGCACAGGAATGTGCAACAGCTGGAGTTGGAACTGGGAAGAACAGGGACAGGACGTGGTGTGTGCGCGCGTGCGTGGTGTTTGCGCGTAGGTGTGCGGACACCGGACAGCAAGAACGAGCGGGCATTAACAGACACGTGACCTAATTTCCTTAGAGAGATGAAGAGGTGTGATTATAAAGTGTTTTATGTGACTTAATTAGAGCATACCTACCTTTCACTCATTAGCCTAGGCCTACTTTTGGAATGTATTTCTAGCCTTTTCATGGGAGAAAATATGCCGATAGTAGTTCCTATTTCTTGACAATACAGTAGATCTATGATTAGAAAAAAAAGATTTTTTGGCTTAATCCAAAATGGTCTATAAAAACATCCATTATTCAAACAGAATAAACCAAAGATGGATATGTTGCAGCAGCCCTCTCTCTCTTATAGGGAAAGTGTGCTTTTAACCAGAGTAGAAAAGCTAATCTATCGTCACCCACATTTACAAAACGGAACCCTTACCTTTGACTAAGCCCCGCCCACCTTAGTTACTGTCGCTACGTCCGACACCTTCATCTGGGCCCGTATTTATCAAGCTTCTCAAAGTGCCATTTTAGTGTTAAGTGCTGAGAATTGACAAAATTTACTCCTACTCTCAAACTTAAGCGTAAAAGAAAGTTATCAAATTTCTCAAAGATAAGAATCACTCTTACTCTCCCAGCTACTTAAGACCGCTCGAGAGGTCTCTCAAGTGGTTAAGAGTTGCCAGTAGGGGCGTGTGATGGCGTAGATAGAGATGTGCACTTATCTTTTAGGAGAGGAAAATGTTTTTTTTGTTTGACGCTGCTTAATTAATTAAAAACGGCATTGTTTGGACAGAGCAGGCATCATCTTCGTTAGCGACTGAGTGAGGGACGTAATTTCACCAGTGACATTTATGCAGCAATTCATTTTCAGATTGATTGAAGGTGGTGATTATGCTTCGTTTGCAACGCAATGCTGATGATTTGGCCCATCACAACCATTAATAAGTCGATTTGTAATGGAAACAATTATTGCACTTACAGCTCAACACATTGTCACGCATTTCACGGACTTCCCAACAACACCCCATATAATCCAACAGAAGCAAACATAATTCATGCAAATAGCCGGCTTCCCAAGCGTAGTAGGCGCAATGGATGGCAGTAGCTATAATGTGGTACCCAAATGGCCTGGGTCTACCCATGACGCGCGATATTGAATGAAAGTGGCCCGAAGCAGCTGTTTGAAAGGCACTTTCTGCCGCCAGAGGATACCCGTTCGTGGCTGCTCACCCCTTTATATATGCCACTGATAGACGCCCAAATGAACTACAACATGTTACTTTTTGTAAGCTATTTATTCACAATTGTTTCATAGTTTATTAATAGAACACTATATCCTAATATAGGCAATATATAATATATCCCTTCACAGGGCACATCGTATCACACGAAGTGTGGTGGAGAGGGATTGGCCAGTGGAAGCGCAGATTCCATATTCTCCACTCAGAAATTACAGCAAGCAGTGTCATTATTCTCTCCAGTTAGGTTACCTTTTGGAATCCATGGTGGCTATGATTACATCATTAACTCTAGGCTATATATAGGCAGGTCAGTTAACAGCACGCTCGTTTGAAATATTTGATTGAAAAATAGTGGAAAAGTGTTGGAAACCTTTTTTGATCTTTAATTTACAATGTGTATATCATAATGGATTCTCTTGAAAATTCTTTATTGTCAAATGTTTGTTGAATGTCAACTCCTCTTATGAATGTCACCATTGAATTTTAATTTATCTGAGAATATTCTTAAACAAGTACATCTAATCATGTGATTGGATCTTGCCTATGTCGTCATCCAAAATCCAGTTTGGGGCACAGCAAAGTGTCGTGAATCAGCTTTGAGACTGACACTTAAGATTAGTCCTACACTTCACTAAAAGTAGGACTGAGATGTTTGATAACTAACTTTTAAGCGCAGCTTTGAGCCAAGAATTTTCTTACTCTTAAGTCAAGTCTCAGCAGTGTTCTTAAGAGTAATTCTAAGAAGCTTGATAAATACGGGCCCTGGGCTCTGCTTTGGTATCAACATTGCTTATGCTGTGACAGCTCTTCCTGCTGAAATTTTATCAAACTTTTATAAATCAGCAAATTAAGTGTCCGATAGAAGTAGATAGAAGTAGGCAAAAGGGGCTGCAATATGCGTTCAAAGGCTATATTCAAGACATAGGTGAAACGCAAGGAAAAACAAGGCATCCAAATAGAGGCAAAAGCATACCGGTCACACAGTCAAAAAATGAACCACCGCATATCTAATCGAGACAGATGCTGGGACTAACAATATCAAGGAGCAACACTGTTCATGTAAAGCTGGGTAGGTCTCTATTCACTTCTATAATCGTTATTACAAAGCAAACAGACTACACAAGTATAACGTTGTATTTATTAGCAGCGTGTGCTAGCGTATCAACAACCTGTATGCTAG
Source organism: Umbra pygmaea (assembly GCA_016801145.1). Lineage (NCBI taxonomy): Eukaryota > Metazoa > Chordata > Actinopteri > Esociformes > Umbridae > Umbra > Umbra pygmaea. Next base: position 5,216 of record JACXGM010002465.1, read on the forward strand.
GTAACGTTAACATTAGCTGACATTTGACAGGTTTTGGAAAGGGAAAAAACGGACACCCCCTCCAATCTCTCTGGGAAACGCGTATCTGTGTTAGACATGCGCCAGGCACAACATTTAACCATATTTTTGATAAAACTATGACAGTAATAGCCTGCCGAGACCAAAAATATGAGACGCCTTTGTTAAAGTCAATGGACCGCTGTGAAAAAGTGTCGGACCTTTGTGGGAGCTCATTCTTGGCTGTGCTGTGATTGGTCAATCTACATTCTAGGGTGTGGCCAAAGGCGAATTGCAAAGCAGTGCAGTGCACTGCAGCTCATCAGTTTCTGGGTGCGTCTGTACAATCATGTTGGGGACTGTTCGTTATTTTTTGGGGTGGGGGCAATCGGTGGTGTTTGGAGAAGTGGGTATATTTTAATCTCCCATATGCAGCCTGTATTATTAGGTTGTTCAATCATGATTGGGCGAAGTTGCTATTCCAGGCTAATCGGATACAGTCATTCCTATAGCACAGCCATCGTCAATTAGCTGAACTCGGGCTGGACCCAAGCGGGTAGGCTTACACCCGGAAGTTGAAGCAGCCTTGGGTGGATTCTGATGCTACCTAGCTATCACCTTACATTACCATTCCATTCATTCCATTCATTTTAGGGGTCACTTTGACAGCGAATAAATTGATTTCTAAAGAAACAGGACAATGTATAAAAAGGCTCAATTACCTTGTATCTCACGTTATGGCCCCATAGCAGCCTTTTTTGTGAGAATATGCTAACTATTGTGTCATTACCACACGACTTGCTGTCACACAGTAGAGACATTACTGTAAAGTCCAGGAGAAGCTTGCAGGCAATCGGGGGATGTGGAGGCATACAGTCAAAATTACAAAATCATTCATCAGAATACTTACCAAAAGTTGCTCCTGCTCCTACGGTCATGGACAACTCCTACTCACGCTCTCTTTTCTCTGCAAGAGGCAAGATTTGGAATTATTCCGATTTTTCTTGGCACGGCTAAAATAAGAATTCCAACTTTCAGAGACGTTCCTCACGTCACATCTATGTCATCACACTCAGCTTGAGCCTGGGCAGTACGCTTGGCTATCACCGAAATAGTGCTTCTAATTGACTTCACTTTCTCTCCATGGGATTGAATGGCAAGGCTTCGTCCTTTTTGTATACTGTCATTGTCTGGACCCCGCGATGGTTCTGTGTGGACCAACACACATTTCTCATAAATTAATAATATTGAGAGAGCTTTTTCGACATGTGACCTTTAGCCAATTCAGAGATGCTAGGGTCTCTATCTGTGAATCCTGAACCCAACCCCTATGCCCTACCCCCTTTGAGGTCCCTCCGTGGTCACGTGTTGGGTCTTTCCCCAGGGTGGCTAAGGGTTTAGCAAACACATCAACTTCGGGACATCCCTCTGACTTGACTGGTGCAATTCATTGTTCACTGTTAAATTATGGAACAAGAATGGATTTCTAATTTTCAAATCCCTTCTATGTTTTAACATGAAATTACCATAATTAACAATTGAACATAATTTTATCATATTTCATTTGTTAATTTTATATCACTGTGTCACATCTCAGGGACAGATAGGGATGTTGTGGTATAAAATTGTGATAACTCTATTGTGTTTGACTTATGAAAAATGTGCTATTTGAGTTTGGTGCACCAGCTTCTGGACACAGGTTATATTGTCAGTTACTCTTGGGTAGATCCTTTACACACGTTAATGGTTGATTAGGTAATTATCCCACACTAGTTGGTGTTTAGTAATCGAGGTGGCTATGTAGCCTTTTGTGTTCCAGGTGCTGTGCATCATTGTGGGCTATTTCCCGAGTTATGTATGTTGTTAATCTATCTTGTTAGTTGGATACAAATGCTTATGTTTATCACTCTGCTGTGTCAGCCCTATGATAAGTGGGCTAAAGAGTAATCGTCCTGTGACGATATAAAAGCTATATAGGTTCAGCCACCGATTGCCTTGTGAAACGTTACAGTAATGTGCTGTAAGGAATCGCCCTGAGTAGGCTTGCATCTATGTAAACGATGTGAAGCTCCTTTCGATTATTGCGCATATCACACTGAGAGTGTTTGGAACTTTGTGGAAATAGAGTTTTTATTTTAGGGCATCACAATTGCCCCGTTATATATTTGGCCAAAGGCGGCTTAGAGGTTTATTAGTTTTAGTGTTCTAAATAAACTACAGAACACACCTCCCTGCTCTGGTCTCCATTCCTCCACCAACACACAACACATGACACACTGGGCACACTTAAGAGCGCATGGTCAAAATTAACCTGGTGCATTAGCCACTTGTTAGCCGCGGACGCATGGGTGCACACTGGCTTGAAGTGGGTATTGGAGGGTCTTATTAGACCCTACAACCTTGAAAATGTTTGTTCCCTCAGCATTGGGACACTTGAACGTGCAAATCGAGGGTCAACGGTGGAGTGAAGGGTTGAGGGGTCCACCAGAGTTCTCTCCCATTCAAACAAGTGTTCACTAAACACAACATAGATCATGGGTCAACATAAAAACTCATAAATACAATGTGTAAATGTGGGATTCAGTGAGGACCTGTAAGGTGTAACCCCACTAAAATACTTTCAAGAGAAGACATACCTGGCCATAAAGGAGATGAGAGAAAGAGTGGGATAGATGTGAAATTTGTGGTGTCAATCTAAATTAGTCATTTTATTTTTAGAAGAGAAATGAGAACTCTTGCCATCCTTTATGTCACAGTGTAGGGTGTATGGAGAGTGAAGGAGGGAGACCAGCCAAGCAGTTGATGGTTATTGTTTTTTATGTAGCAGATTCCAGGAAGTAGACAGAGGTAAGGCAGTCACAGGTGAACCGTGTAGCGAGTACACAATGGTATATTTATGTATATGTATGCTTTCTAGAACCATAGGCAGTGACAGAGCGTACGCAATAACTCAACTGAAACAGAACAGGAGGCACAATGAATATACAGTGCCTTGTGAAAGTATTCGGCCCCCTTGAACTTTTCGACCTTTTGCCACATTTCAGGCTTCAAACATAAAGATATGAAACTGTAATTTTTTGTGAAGAATCAACAACAAGTGGGACACAATCATGAAGTGGAACGAAATGTATTGAATATTACAAACTTTTTTAACAAATAAAGAACTGAAAAATTGGGCGTGCAAAATTAAAGTAAGTTAATACTTTGTAGCGCCACCTTTTGCAGAGATTACAACTGTAAGTCACTTGGGGTATGTCTCTATCAGTTTTGCACATCGAGAGACTGACATTTTTGCCCATTCCTCCTTGCAAAACAGCTCGAGCTCAGTGAGGTTGGATGGAGAGCATTTGTGAACAGCAGTTTTCAGTTCTTTCCACAGATTCTCAATTGGATTCAGGTCTGGACTTTGACTTGGCCATTCTAACACCTGGATATGTTTATTTGTGAACCATTCCATTGTGGATTTTGCTTTATGTTTTGGATCATTGTCTTGTTTGAAGACAAATCTCCGTCCCAGTCTCAGGTCTTTTGCAGACTCCATCAGGTTTTCTTCCAGAATGGTCCTGTATTTGGCTCCATCCAGCTTCCCATCAATTTTAGCCATCTTCCCTGTCCCTGCTGAAGAGAAGCAGGCCCAAACCACGATGCTGCCACCACCATGTTTGACAGTGGGGATGGTGTGTTCAGGGTGATGAGCTGTGTTTTGCTTTAACGCCAAACATAACGTTTTGCATTGTTGCCAAAAAGTTCAATTTTGGTTTCATCTGACCAGTGCACCTTCTTCCACATGTTTGGTGTGTCTCCCAGGTGGCTTGTGGCAAACTTTAAACAACACTTTTTATGGATATCTTTCAGAAATGGCTTTCTTCTTGCCACTCTTCCATAAAGCCCAGATTTGTGCAGTATACGACTGATTGTTGTCCTATGGACAGACTCGCCCACCTCAGCTGTTGATCTCTGCAGTTCATCCAGAGTGATCATGGGCCTCTTGGCTGCATCTCTGATCAGTCTTCTTCTTGTATGAGCTGAATGTTTGGAGGGATGGCCGGGTCTTGGTAGATTTGCAGTGGTCTGGTACTCCTTCCATTTCAATATTATCGCTTGCACAGTGCTCCTTGGGATGTTTAAAGCTTGGGAAATCTTTCTGTATCCAAATCCGGCTTTAAACTTCTCCACAACAGTATCTCGGACCTGCCTGGTGTGTTCCTTGTTCTTCATGATACTCTCTGTGCTTTCAACGGACCTCTGAGACTATCACAGAGCAGGTGCATTTATACAGAGACTTGATTACACACAGGTGGATTCTATTTATCATCATTAGTCATTTAGGTCAACATTGGATCATTCAGAGATCCTCGCTGAACTTCTGGAGAGAGTTTGCTGCACTGAAAATAAAGGCGCTGAATAAATTTGCTCGCCCAATTTGTCAGTTTTTTTTTGTTAAAAAAGTTTGAAATATCCAATAAATTTTGTTCCACTTCATGATTGTGTCCCACTTGTTGTTGCTTCTTCACAAAAATTACAGTTTTATATCTTTATGTTTGAGACCTGAAATGTGGCAAAAGGTCGAAATGTTTAAGGGGGCCGAATACTTTTGCAAGGCAATGTATCTGAACTCTATGCTCTATAGCGGCATAGACGCTAAAATAACAGACTAAATATAAAGAGTGCACACATTAAACTCCAGCTACAACACACGCTTTTCACAACATACCTATTTGACGTATTACTTCCTGGAAACAGCAAGCCAACATTCACAGTGACAAAGTAACATATTATCAATGACCAGAACCACACCCTTGCTTGGCTAGAGTTTATATAGAAAGACTAATTGGACACAACTGCACGCAATCACTAATCAGATCTACAAGTACCAGTCTATCCTGAGCTAACACCTATCATAGCTCTAGCCAAGCAGGGGAGCGGTGCACACACACAACTTAAAGAGACAGTACATAAAACACAAAACTACAGTGCCTAGCCCTGGAATAAAAAGGAACACAAATACACAATAAACAGGAATATACTAAGAAAATACACAACTATGTAGAGTCTGATTTCAGTTCATGGGACAATATCCCACCTAGCATACTGTCACACTTTAATTTATGATTATGCATCTATTTTGCCTACTTTTACCAAGTAAAAAATACATGGGTGAAGAAAGTAATTTTAAAAGATCCCTCCAGACCTCTAAACACCCCAAATCGTTGGGCCGGTCATGCTTCCCCCATGGCAGATAATAAAAACAATGTATCAATGTGTTTTGTAATTCCAAACATGGTCACTGTAAGTAATTTGTGCTTGGTGATGTATTTAACATTACTAGTGTCTTTAAAAAAACTCCAGCTAGATTCAGGAAAGGTGGTGGTTGACTTTATGATCTTAATTTGTCCCGCCCCTGAAAATGTGTTTTTCTTTGCTTGCCTTCTTCTGTTAAATATGTAGAGGCTTTTGTTATTCTACAATGGGTAGTGAATGTTATGAAATACCCAATGAGCTGGACTGATGAAATGATATTGAATGGTGATATCCAGCCATTCATGTCTGAGCCGGAATACAGTGAAGAAGAAATATGCTAACAGCAGGAGCTGTATCGGGTGAATCAAACTGCTGCAGTTGCTGCTTTGGAAGTGGCCACCGGTGAAGCTATTGTCAAGCCTAGGGCGAACTCACACTGGTGGTGTATGTGGGAACTGCCCAGCAATGGCAACAGAGACAGAAACGGTTCATTGTAAAGAGTGGGATAGGGCAAAATGTTTGCTTCCAACCATCTCCAGCCAAAAATATAATTACATATATTTTGTTAGATCATATTAGTTTCACATGGACTGATGTGTATGGAATCCTTCAGTATACCGAAAATGACCTGTAAAAACCAGTCGGGCCTAGAGGGTTTAGCACCGGCAGAGGTAAGTAGCTGATTAGCATGATCTAGAATGTATTGTTTGTGTTTATACTTGGATGAACGCAATGTAAAATACAAAATTAGCATTGGCAGAATATTGCTCAGTCTATCAATTGGAGATAGCTAGGTGGTTTAACTCCCGATTGACTTAAGAGGATTTAGTGACCTATTGTATCAGTCAAGGATAGGGTGAATGGCTTGCTAGTGCACCGCATTGTCTTGGGCAAAAGCAGTCGACCGGCTGGGTGTAGGCAATTAGCATGATATTGTGTGGATTGTTTCTGTATATACAGTATTTGTATGTACACAACAGAAAATAAAATAGTGTTGACAGAATATTAATCAGCGTGTATCAATTGGAGATAGCTAGGTGATCTAATGAACCTGTTTAACTTTGGAGGATTTAGTGGTCAAGAATACGGTGAATAGCTAACTTGGTCAAAGGCTTCTTGCTGTATTTGCCACAGATGGTTGATGGAGCACTAACTAACTTCATCTTTTGCACCTCAGCACTTTATCTTGGCCAGTTCACCGTTATAAATGAGAAATTGTTCTCAACGTGCCCACCTGGTTAAATAAAAAAAAAAACAAACAAAGCTCAGATTCCATATATCATACAGGAGAATAAATCAAGGGAAGGATGGAATAAATTAATTAATAAACCAGCAACATTGCATTTGAATCCCTCTAAAAGAATCACATTGCCCTACCAGAGCAAAAATACCCTCTACCATTTTAGACTTGTCGTTTACCCATGTGAAATCTACGTCTTTTAGTTGAGCATGTGCGTGTGTTTACCCAGGGGCTTCACCTAGAGAGAAGTGGTTATCTGACCTGGTGAGAATTCGGCCTAAACAGGAAACTCATGCGTGTGTCTAGCTTTGTCCCAACCTGTCGCTCTGCATGGCACGACAACCAATCACTCAACAAAATAAAATGTAAAAAAACTCCAACCAAAGGTCACCTATTCAACACATACATAGCCTTACAGAACTCAATAAACGTCTTGTAAACTTGTTGTCACATAACCTTAAACTTGTAATTCTATTCCTGTAGTCACTGGGAGTTTTGCTAAATGTTGCATGAGTACAAAATAACAAACGTTATAGTTGCCTGTTCTGTAATAGGTCAAGGCTAGCAGATATTAGCCAATGTTGTGTGGTTGAGTCCTCTGTGAACCTTTTAAATGACATCATCACAGACAAACACCGACCCTGAAAGGAAAAACGAGATGGCAACGGAATGTTAGAGAGCATTCTACAGTGAATACCGCAATTCCCAAGTTATTCCTGCGAGGGGCATGCATGGGTGGGCACTCCATTCTGGAGCTGTAATGGCATGGGGGTCTGCTGGGAACGAGCCCATGTTGTTTTTTAAAGACACATTCACACAGACACATCTCATTGTTTTGGTTAGGAAACACTTTTAGGATGACGATTTTGGGCTACATTCTGCAACAAACAGTCAAGTAGAAGTCTAATGACAGAGGCTCTGGAGCTCTGTTCAGATTCACGATCTGCAAATTCCTCCCTAAAACACAACTTTAACATTTAGAGGGAAAACCATTAAGCTGAATTTAGATCAGGGCAACTCCATTCCACTCTGAAGGACTAGAATGAGTACAGTCCAGGGTGGCTTGGACAGGCTCTGGGTGTCTTGGTGTGGTTCCATGCTGCTTTTAACCTTTTCATCGCTCCCTTTTCAGTCCGGTCTCGCTCTCTGTCTGCATCTGTTTTTCTCAAGCACTATCTCTAAACACACATTTATATCAGTCACAATAGAAAGGCCATTACCTTTTGAACCTCTCTGAACGAGTTAAGCAAACAGCAACGCATCATTCCCCAAACATCAATGACCTACAAGTCTCCTATAACACAAGGACGTTGCCCTCATTGTAGCGATGGTCTCTTTAGGGTTGTAAAACCCAAACACTCCTAGGAGAAATGGTTCACCAATGGGGATAACTGTGACCAGAAAGAGGGGGAGGAAGCGAGGATGTAAGAAAGAACCAAACAAACAGATGATGGCTTTGGTCTGTGTAGCCATCTGATCCACCACTCCCACAACCCCTCTGTGGTATGTGTAATGACTCTGCAATTACTGTCCCTGTGTGTGTGTGTGTGTGCATGTGTGTGTTACTGTTTGACCATTCCGTGCCCACACAACAGCGTCAACAATGCGGTTTGGCCCGAGAGACACCCTTACAGAGCAGAGGAGAAAGAGGGACTGGGGGGAAGTGCCTGGCTGCTTGGAGGGGACAGCTGTTCTGATACCATCTCCTTTTCTCACACAAACAGGCCAATCTTTGCACCTCAATGTCCAAAACATTCAATTATATCTCCTGTCTCATCTTAATCCTTAATCCCTTTCTTTATCTCCCCCCCATTCTGTCTCAACCTGTCTGGGACTCCATCACTTCTGTCTCTCCGTCTCATTCTCATTCTCCCTCTAAAAGGACTAGAAGAATGTAGAGTTGTTGAGAGATCATCCTTGTGTGGAGAGACCCAGGCGCACACACACACAGATCCAGACAGCTGTGTAAGTGGCTGAAGCCAGGCTTTCATTGCTCGTTTACTATGATCTATCATGAATGTGTTATTGTATTAACAAAATGTCAACACACAGCTGTGAAACAGCTACCATTTGAATAGTGTTAAAAAGGGTGCAAATGTTTGTGTATTGTGTGGCACGTAGTTTCAGGCCTTATATTGTACATTCTTACATTCATTTTCTCAATTTGTGAAGGCCTGTGTGGACATATTCCTGTCCATTATCAGTGCTGGAGTTTCCAATGACATGATGACAGGCAAACCCAGCCAAGTGACTTGTCCCTGCGTCCAGTAAAGCAGCTGCCATGCATCATGAATAGCTCCACGTTGGTTCCCTTTATGTCCAATGTACTCATTTGAAATGTTTGATGGCATTTGTCAAGATTTTCTGCAAGCTTTTTCATTCAGCAGGACATTGTTGAGGTTGATGACGGTGTTGACAAAGTCTGTCAGCTCCACAAAGTCTGACGTGATGATGTTAACCCCGTTGACGCCTGGTTTCTGGTTCTCAACCCATTTTAGTATGATAGGAAGGTTCCTGAGGCATAGAAAGGTAGAGAATGTAAGAACTGCTGTCTGAGAATGTAGCATACAATACATGCTCAAACTGCAAGTATTGTAGCCAAAGCATTGTTTATGGTGGAGATCTCATTGTTTCTTTAAGGCGCACAAAAACATACACACACATACACACTCACACAAACACACTCACTCACAAAGCGACCAGGGGTTGTTTTAGTGATAAAGACCTTATCCTAAGACCTTGCAGCCGTCAGGACAAAACCAGGAAGAGGGCCTGTTTATCCTGAAATAATAAACAATCTTATTTCCGCGGATACGGAAAATTGGGCCACTTCCTCCTAGCCTGCCGTCTCTATACAATGTCCACTACCAGCATCAGTTTCTGACACTGATCCAGTGTTTGCTTCAGTTGATTTAGGACAGAGATCTAGGGTCAAAGGGGGTAAGTCTGACCTACTGTATGATAATTGCTAAAACCCCTGGGGTTACTTGGCCTATCTATATGGGGTACTTAAGTAGACTCATAAGACCATAGGCTTACATGTAAAGTTAATATGTTGCTGTACTTTGGGGTAATCAATACAGGTAAAATTTCAGATAATGGTAGAGTAACCAAAAAAGGTTAGGAACCATTGGCCTAGAGGCTGACTACAGTAAGATTACAGGAGTGTCTGTATGTACTGCCCTCTGCTGGCTGCTATAACAAAACATCCAGTAGTAAATACCAGACCTCTCCACCAGGTAGCAGCGAAGCCCCCTGACCAGGCCCTTCAGAATGGTGTTGACTCTGGGGGTGAGGATCGCCTGTGTGACGTGGAATGACCCCCTCTTAGCTCGCTCACCAAGCGTCGTCTCCAGAAACTACATACAATAAATTAAACACCAGGTCCAATCAAGCCATCATTATCATCATCATCAGTTGTATTCATGAAGCAGTAATTGTTCAAAAAACAAACTCTCACATAGAGACGAACCTGGAAGAGTTTGTTGGTGTCTGTAGTGTTGGCCCATGGAGCTGAACACTTGCTGCCAGGCCATATCAATGGACAGGCCTCAGCAGACGGGTGGTGGTAAAACACTATGACCTGAGAGACACCACTCACTGTCAGAACAACTACTTTTCCCAGCTTTGGTCTGTCTGCTCACCCCTAATGTTTCACCTTCTGTTGTACCTGTCTCCTTACCTGTCTGGTTATTACACTCTTGTCTCACCCTCTAGTTACTACACTACTGTCTCACCCTCTGGTTACTACAGTACTGTCTCACCCTCTAGTTACTATACCACTGTCTCACCCTCTGGTTAATACACTACTGTCTCACCCTTTGGTTACTATTCCACTGTCTCACCCTCTGGTTACTATACCACTGTCTCACCCTCTAGTTACTAAACCACTGTCTCACCCTCTGGTTACTAAACCACTGTCTCACCCTCTGGTTACTATACCACTGTCTCACCCTCTGGTTACTATACCACTGTCTCACCCTCTGGTTACTATACCACTGTCTCACCCTCTGGTTACTACACTACTGTCTATTTCATCTGTTACACCTGGTAATAACTGTCTTTAATCCATCTGTTACACCTGGTAATAACTGACCTTAACCCATCTGGAACATTTTGTATTTACTGACCTTAACCAATCTGTGACACTGTCTAATTATTGACCTTAACCAATCAGTTACTCCTGGTACTTGCTGACTTTAACCCATCTGTTAAACCTGATATGTTCTGACCTTAATCCATTTGTTACATATGGTATGTTCTGACCTAATCCCATCTGTCTCACCTGGTACTTGTTCTCCCAGAGAAAGTCCAGGGTGATCTTCTCTACATTGCTGATCTTGCAGAGTTTATGTCCAAACACTTCCTGGAGCATGTGGATGAGGTAGACATGATGCTCCTCCCCCATGGCGTAGTGATGGTTAAAGTCCAGGAACACCACCTCCTTATGGTGGGCGTCTAGGAAAGAGTTAATATCAGACAGACCATCACGCACCTAAAACAGAGACAGACATTCAATGTTAGTTTTTTGTAATAAAGGTGTTTGTAAATCATCGAGGAAGTGAGCATGGATTCAGGTACCAACCTTGAGTCCGAACAGGCCATGGATAAAGTAGACCTCAGTCCCAGACTCGCCGGGTTTGGACGAAACGCGCAGGTCAAAGTAACGAATCCCTGCGTCAAGCTGCTCCTTGAATGTTAAGTTCTGTCAGTAGAAGTCAGAATATGGTCAAAGAGATTTGCAAGCTCATCTATTCAAGACACAGTAGATATCAGTCAGTCATCTCAACCCTGTGAAACCTCACCTGGGTCATGGACCACTTCTTCATGACTTTCTTGGATACGAAATGAAAGGCTGTGGCCAGGTATTTGACTATGGCCCGTTGGTCAGGACCCACTGGAGCCTTCTCATCTACCCAGAAACTAAATGAGTCATGGGAGCCTAACAGAGAGAGAGAAAGAGATCAATGGACATGGCGGAGATGTCTCATCTTTTTATGGTAGAAAATGGAGTAAAGTGGGCATATGTGTTATGAGTCCACTAACCACGACTTTCTAAGTTTGTTCTTTCTCTTTCTTCCTCTCACTCTCTCACAAACACTCTCTCACGTACATGCACAAAATCAGCTTAAATCCCGGTAATAAAGATAACACCAGGTTGTTTGCTATCCAGCCTAAAGCAAAGTTAGCAGTCTCAGACAGAAACCGTGAGGCTTCATTTTCCTTAAGCTTGGCTTTGATGTTAAAAACATATAATCCCCCAACAGACATTGGCAGTTAGGGGTCATAAATCAAGTCAGCCCCACAGTAACCTTATAGACATCATGTCGACTGACCTATAATATGGTTCTTTCTGTCACTCACAAACACACCCACTGAATTAATCATACCTGGTATCGCCAGGTGCTTTAGGGGCATGGCTGTGAGCTTGGGGGAAAGTGAGCCCATCCACTCTGCATTTGAGGCACCAATGCCAATGGGCCGTGTCTTCATGGCCCGTTTCCCGTCTGGCACCCCCCGAGGAAACAGCTAACTGTCAAATGCAAAGTGTGCCTGCTACCGAGTCTCACACGAACTACGCTCACGGTGAAAATAAGCATTCTGAGGCCAGAGTTAGCAGAGCTGTTTCCCCATCTCCTCTGGAATAAAACCTGTCCTCCTTCACTGTGTCTGCGACACGACAGTCTCCGTGTGGTGCCAGGTCTACCCAGGTACTAGCCAACATGCCTGCAATGGGCTAATGACGATCACTAATCTTCTTAGACTGAAATTACACTCATTATCCCCTCCTTCTCTGACTCCATGCGTGCAGGTTTAAACCGACAGGGCCTCTCTTCGAGCTGTGCTGTGGATTAGGCTACCCAGGCTCACCATTTTCACCACGGGAAACAGCGACAGATGGACAGAGGGGTGGTTGAGGTCTCTGTCTCAGGGAGGGAGACCGGGAGTGTTTAAAGGTTAAACAGCCATAAAATCACTTGAGTGATCAAGTAAGTAAGCTTTATTTTAATGAGCACTTTTCACAGATATAAAATCACAAAGTGCTTTACATAAAATACCGCATACACAAGCATCAGTTGACACAGATAAGGGGCTGGTCAAGTCCCTCATTTCAGTGTGCTTGTTGTTTTTTGATTCAATCCCACAACCATGCCTCTGCTTGTCTGTCCGTACCTGTGGCCCTGAACTGGGTCAATTAACAATAACACATACATAAGATATTGTGTGTTTAATCAATTACTTATTCGAAAATGGAAACACTTATCTGTCAATAATTAGCCTTTGCAGAGTTGGCGAAAGTCCATAAAGAGAGGACAGGAAAAAAGAAGACATGCAGATATATTCAATCAATCCCATGTGTCCATGTATTTTAAATCAGCTGTCGTCAGAAAAAGTTCATAGAGATACCCAACCTAAAGACACAAAAACAAGAAATTAAAGCACAGAACAAGCTCCCTAGCAGGATTAGAAACTTTGACGTCAGAGGGGCTGGAATAGTGTGGCAAGACCTCATCTGGCTGTGCTGGGTGGGGATTAATAAAAACACATCAAGGAAAAAACTTCATTAATATATTTGCATGTTTAGATGACCAGTGGGTATTCAACTTTAAGAGTACATAAAGTTCCTCATGCTTATGAACACTCACTAAGTATAATACAATGTATTATCTTGTGATCCTTGTTTTGTAGTAAAAGTAGTCAAAAATGTCTGTAATTTATCAAAACTGTTCGTCTACCATATACCGCAAAATCCTGGAATGCAGAGTAATTTTTATTACAAGCCTTGGTGGTTGTAAGGCAGTTCAAATGATTGGCACATAATGTTAAACTTAGATTTTTTTCTCTATATGTCTGTGTGCTTCATAGCCATATGTTTCCTATATGGGTGTTTTACATTTAATATCTATAACCTTATAAGTCCATAGAGGGACCCTGGTCTCATCTTGATATCACTCTATGAAGGTTAAACTGCCTTTTCTTGCCATCTGGTGGTCAGAATGTGTTACTGCATTTGTTGTGCTGTGGTCAGGAAACTTATGTAAAAAAAGTACCCTGCAGCCACAGCCAGAAAGGGCAGGCTGCAGCACATCAGTCACTCTACAGAAATGGTGATTGGCTGCAATCTGCCTCCACTACAAGACTTACAAACCTCTAGATCTAGGAGGAGAGCAACAAAGATTGTGGCCAAACTCTCTCACCCTGGAAATTGACTTTTCAGAACTCTTCCCTCCGGCAGAAGGTTAAGGCCTATCAACACCAAGACCTCTCATCACAAGAAACGTTCATAATGTTAAACCTTTAATTTGTTTCTACTGTAAATGTTTATATTTATATATATATATATATATATATATATATACTATATACCTGTTCATGAACTGTAAATATCCTGTTCACATTCTGCTCATATACTTAAATGTTTAAATTTAAATTACTGTGATTTATGTACAAAAAAGACGTGCAATAACAAATCCATGTTTGTTAAATCTTACTAGGCAAAAAATATCTTTCTGATTCAGATAAACCTGAATTGCTGCAGTATCAAACAAGTATGATGTATTTCTTATCTTCCCACCAATGGAATTTTTTGGAGCGGTCTGACTGTTTATGCATTCATTTCTGTTTGTCACAGGTGATTTATCTGGCACTGCTATGCATGTGTTAACAAAACCTGGGTGAATATATATTGTTGACAACTGGCATTTTCAAAATTACATTGACTATGTGACACACACATCCTGGAATGAAAGGAGTGGGGAGCCTAATAAGCAAACCAGAAACCGGTGAGCGTGATAATGACAATGATGTGTGTGCTACTGACTAAAGGGTGAAATTATGAGAGCAATGTCCAAAATGGCCACAGGGGGGTGCCCAGAACACGGAATGTTACCCCAGCCAAAACCCAGGCTAAGGGGATGTTTGAGCCCAAGATGCAAGACCGGTTGAGTGGGCGGTGCAGCAGGCCCAGGTTGAGAGGGCAGAGGCAGCTGCTCTGGGTTTGGGTTCGAGCCCCTGGCTCTGGCATTGAGGCCGTAGCACCTGGTTTTGGGGGTAGGGGCGGGGCCCCGTGGCTCTGGCGTTGGCAGCGGAGACCCGAGGGAGCATGGAAAATGTTTTGATGATATCATTGAGAGATGAGATGTTGAATGTTCTTTATAAAATGTTCTTCTATTGTGACGAGTTAACAAAATTAAAACGTTTTACTTGCAACATTATGAGCATATTTTGGGAATGTTGTTAAAGTTAAACGTACAATATGTAGTTTTTGGCCGCCAGGGGGCTCTCAATCAAAACAATAGCAAAACATGTACTTGGATGACGTTGGGAAGTAGCGTGGGATCATGGGTTTTGTCATCGTCGTCAAAGACAACCTTCCAATCTAGCGTCTGCGGCAGAAAAAATGTTCACTGACAAAGTAATGTATTGTTAAAAATATTATAACTTTATTCAGGTTACGTTTGCCGGTTCCCTGAAAGTTAGAACAACTAGAGCAGTCAAAGGTTATACTTCCATTGACGGAAGACAAAATGAAACGTCCTGTGTCTTCAAATTATAATACAAATTTCTCTGGATTTGGAAGTTGGTGGAAACATTTAGGATAATGTAAGTACACAACTAAGAAATATATATAATATAGGTATAATGATGTTTGCTTTTTTAATACAAAGTACATCTTTTGTTATTGTTTTGGAGAACTACATATTGTACCTTTAAAATTTAGCTTTTTTAAAATAATAATAATAATAACAACATTAAATCATTAGTAAATTCAAGTTGAATACACTAATAAAAAATCTTTAGACAACTACAATATCCATTAAAAACAATAATATTATCAATAACACTATTAATTAATTTTATTTTATAATAGGCCTTTTTCAAATGTTGCCGGGATTTGGAATACGGAAGTGTCGTTAGGGGTGTATTCTAAGTTCCGGTCTCCACAAATCTATACAAACCTGGCAGAAAGTAAATCAAAGCATTTTGTAGTGTACCTTGCTGTGTTAATAGTAAACAAAAACAGCCATACTTAAGTTCCCATACTTTTCCGAGCAAAATTAATGAGCAAAAAAGATGGGTTCACAACATAAAAAGAGTTGAAGGGCCTACATTTAATATAATTCACGGGAGCACATTTGTAAGTAGTCAACATTTCAAAGAAACGGAGTACAGAAATGCTACCGGTGTTACGGTTCAACTGGTTTTCGGATTAACTGGTGATCTTCCAAAACGGGTCTGTCAGCGGACTGCAAGAGAAACTTGAAGAGGGCGTAACGTGAAGTTGTCAAAATCCTTGATGTAAATTCGATCTAAGGCTTACCCAAACCCTTACCCTAAACTTAACCACTCAGAAACCTTGCTGTTAGCTATTTACTGTTCTCGCGATCATTTTGGAACTAGGCATAACTTGAAGGGGCGTAACTTGAAGTCTTGCAGGCGTAACTTGAAGTCTTGCAGGCTGCAGACAGATACTACTGGATCTTCCAGATGCGACGTAGGCGTGGCATGAGAAACCCAGGTAAACAATGAGACATCTAGGTGGCTGTTTCGATGCCTGTTATAAACACTGCAAACTTCAATAAATTGTTCAAATGTTCATGTTGTAATTCTTATTTGTGACACATCACAATCCTGTTTCATGTGTTGTAAGTAAGTGTATATAAACTGTTTGAGGTGTTGACGCCGCAGCTCCAATGCAGAGTGAAGACCACTGTTAGCAAAACAGAGTGCAGAGTGTGCCCAGATTAACTTGTGATACAACATCCGTACCTACTGTACCATCAGTTATAGACTACGCTCATATAATTTAGACCTAAAAGAGCTATTCCTTAACATTGGCAACACAACAGTTGTGGTGTGAAGAACAAAACCAAAGTTTCCACACGTCAACATTGTGCACAAATTCAATTTGCAATGTAAGCTCTAGGTCATGTTACAATAGAAAATACATTGACCAATACCTTGACTAAAGGAAAGACAACAATTCGCTGCATGTCATCCCTTCTCTCCCTCACTCCCGCATTTAGTGTCTCTCTTCAGCTGTTCCTACGAAGTTATGAACAATTCTGAATCGTTTGTTTCATGTAATACTTTAGACTTTGAACTTGAATTATTTAAAGACAACAAAGCCTAAAGATTATTCCTGGACAGTATTATATTACTCAATCATTCCTTAAGATTGATCTGTACACACTTTCATCCAAATTAAACATGAGTGTAATTATTTAGCACTTAGGGAAGTTGGATGCACAGGTATAGCAACTAAAATCATGGTTGAGGAGTAGACTATAAACATCTGAGTTGCATGTCTCAATTTTGTGGGTTGTTGAGTAGGTTGGATAGTAGATAGACGATAGTGAGCGAGAATACATAGTGAAGAGAGAGATAGTGTGTCACTGAGTGTTTATTGT
>JACXGM010002465.1:22205-37545 GCA_016801145.1 Umbra pygmaea
TTATCAGGTAAATGGAGTTAATTTCTTAACAGTGACCTATAAAACAAATAGAAAGAGTAAAGAACATATCAATCATGGTCACCAGTAAGAAATGAACTCCATTTACCTGATCATTTTGTCTCAAATAGGCACTTCCCAAAACTTGTGAACTCATCAAGTAACTAAAAAGTACTCCTAAAAGTAACTATACCCAACACTGATTGTAACACATACATTGCACACAAACATGCATTTCACCAACAGCTGGAGGAACATCCATATGCCGAAAGACTCCAGAAGCTCCAAAGAATGCAGAGATGTGGGAGTAAACCTCCACAAATTACACCCTAAATTATGAATTACAGAAGAAACTGTGATTGTCATTGATATTTTACAGTACTCAGAGACCTATGGACAGGAGGTCATAAAGAGACCTTGTGGTCAAAGGCTGGGTCATAAAAAGTGTATTCTGGCCCCAGGAAAGGAGTTGGAGACAGAGGTACTTTGTTATTGTCTGATAAATCTCTTTTAAGTAGTAAGAAACCGTGGATTAAAGGTAACTCTTGTACTCATAGGTTGTAAATGCATACCTATGCATTGTGGGCCGTAGAACGGGGGCAAGCTTTATTGATGCCTACACCATGACTCAGGTCTGGCAGGGGGTCCCAAAAATGTTTTAGAAGGGAAAGTAGGATGTTTCACCTGTTCAGTAAATTGATATGAGAAATGGAGATGTGTGCACATAATTTGTTTGTTTGATCTTAGCTTGACCTTTTGAAACATAATGTGGCTGCTGGAGCAGTTTGCCACCAGGGACACTGGGCACTCATTGTTAGCCATCTTCAATGATAACAGATTCAGATAAATTCTATGACAACATCTGGTGTACAAGGGGTTGCTATAATTTGTAACTACATTTCCATAGATCATGTATCTCAAGGAGATGACGTCCTTGTATGTGGACACATTTGGGGTCACGCAAAAACAAATTGATCATGGCAGGGATTTGACAAGGTGGGTAAAGTACCAGCTTTAACAATCAAGTTCTCACTTTGGAAAATATTGAGGAAGCAACGAAGCACTTGTAATTGTTTTCCTAGGCTAACAGTAGCTTGTCACAGTGTAGTCATTTTAACATTCAACTCACCTTGGATTGAAAGATCTTACACGGCTTAAGGTAAAACTGGAAAACGAATAATTGGATATTCTATGTAGAGGCCTTGTCTGGAAACTTATCCGGCTTTTGGGAAATGGACATGCTCCATGGTTGCCCATCCCAAAAAGCAGGACAAAACATCATGTAGAGTGTTTGTGTGCAAGGTAACAATGTGAATATCTATGTGGCCATGAATCAACATTATTATACTTAACAGAGTTTTTAGCTTGCAGAGTGGATCTTAAAACAGGACACTGTCTAGTACCCTGTGGACCAGGAGGGTGTTGCAAAATTGAGACTAGACATGGCAATGTCCTTGTTGAATGACACAGGTATGGAGTACTCTACCAGGTATACTTAAATGTTGTCTGTATTTAAATTACACTACATTATTGCTTGTGTCATATTTCACAGAAGACTTATCCCAGCTGTGTCGGGCTTGTGGGGACGAGAGCTCAGGGGCTGCGGTGTCAACAAACACCTCAGACTGTTTATATACATTTACTTACAACACATGAAACGGGATTGCTTCCCGACGAGAAGTTAGAGGATGTATCTCTTGAGCCGGCTGGAGCCGCAGCAGCTGATCACAACTACTCCACTCCTCCTCCTCCTCCAGGTAAACAAATTAACTTAGCTATAGGCCTACAACTCATGTAGTACTAGCTTTCATACTTAGTATAAACATAGTTAGTATAAACGTTTCAATAGTAATAGGCTGTGTAAAATTAGATGCATAATGGAGTTAGGTGTATTCTTAGTGAAAAAAAGCAGATTTGGTGCTAGTTACCAATCTGAAGTATATTATTTTAGGGTCCATTATTGTATTTAACCATATTGTTTTGGGTTTAATACGATTTAATATTATTTTTAACTCTAACCCTGATGTTAACAATATGAGAATTGAATTAGTGTCAACTAAAATGAAATAGGATCTCAGGTATCTAATCTTGTCTCTTAACAAAAGGTGCATTGGATGCTGCAGCAGATTATATCAAAGAGCCTGAAGAAGCTTCTGACAAGACAAGCTAAAGGACACAGCTCACAGATGAAAGTGGTATGTGATAATAGGACATTGCTGTATTAGTGGGTGTGTGTGTGTACACAAAACAGCCAGTAGTGAATCATGATCAGTAATGATCAGAGGAGTTATAAAGCTCATTGTATTCGTTTGGATAAGGTGTTTGAATGAACTAAAGATGCATAAGACAACGTTATTACTTGAAGAGTCAAACCTAATGAAAGGAATACTATGAAGAAAGGAAATTACTAGGAAATACAAGCCTTGTCAAATCAGATAACTATTTTTCTGCATTGATTCTCTTTATAGGTTGATTATCTGTCGCTGCTGGGAGGTAAATCTCCTGGTGACTCTGTACCACGACTTATGAGAAAAATTTGAAGAAATGCTCTTTGGGCCAATTACAGTTTGAAGGGACCCAAGGGGAAAATAAATTTTCAGGACCTGGCAATATATCCCATCATAATCCGTAAGTTGTTTTTATTTTTTAAGTTATTTTGTGACCCAAGACCTTTTCACTTAGTGTGTTTGTGTGTCTCACCATTCCTATAAGTGTGAATTTTGCTAACTAAAACGATAATGAAAAATGTTTGGTGACAACATTTTTGTTGTTAATGATGACGTAGGGCTGGACAATAATTAAATATCAATATATATTGCGATATAATTTTTTTAAATAACGGTGATATGATTTTTAAACACATTTCCAATATTTCGATATACATTACAAGCATGGGCTATGTTTACATTATAATTTTTACTGCGTGATAAATATAAGCAGCATGGCACATCCGTTCATTATGTTAATTGTCTCCAAATTGACCATTCCCCTTTAGTTACTGTTGCTATGTCCGAAAAGCTACGCCGCTCTCACACACACACACCATGTTATCACGCAGTGAAAAATACATCGGAACAAAGAGGACGCTGACAATGTGCTGACAGACAGGACAGAACAGGTTACTTTTGATATGAATCAAAGTCTCAACTTTCAAATTTGGCAATTTTGTAAAGAAATTTAAACAATTCCCTTCTGTGGCTCTTTAATGTGTCTGACAGATCGCTGTAGAGCCTCATTTAAAGCTGCCCGTGAGCCGATCATCTCTTCTTTCTAGTTAATTTAAAGCATCAAATTAACATGAATGAACATAAAAGGGAATGTTTCTTTAAGCACAGAAAGACGTCAGTGCACTCTGCTTTTCAAGTTCAAATCCTCCAGCATTAATCTACTAAGTTAACTCTCCTGACTGCTTTGTCGGACAAAAATAGCGGATTCGGCGAATAGAGTCATTATGTGGAAACAGCTGGAAACTATTAACAATAACTTATTTCTACCATTTTTATTTCTAAAATATTATATAGTTTTATAGGAGGAGGTTTCAGATACTTGGCAAATTAATTTTTTTAGAAGTTTGTAAGTACAGACATTAATTGTGGGCGTTCTTGGAGTTTTTCCTGAGGCTTTTATCTTGTCATATCGATATCGGAATTATATCGTATCGTCTGAAATTAAGACATATATCGTGATATAAATTTGGCCATATCGTCCAGCCTTATGATGACAAGAAGACACCAATGTCATTAAATACTTTGAAACTATTCGCTTTTCAGCAAATTATGCTTTTTGCACATAAATGTAGGTGACTTGTGTCAATTTATTTTTTATAAGCATTATATAGAAATTAGAAATTCCACTATCGTGACAAAACTAACTTGATTAGATCAAAGATTAGGGATGCACCGATATTTCTTTTCTGGTACTCACCAATACCTATACAAATTCTCTGTGCTCATTTTTGTGTTTTAATTTCAGATGTTTTATCAGGTTACTTGTATCATATGTACTGGGTTTTGCACCTCCTATTGATATTAATGCAGAACAAAGCATGAAGTCGTAATGTGTGGGTTGTTGTCATTCATTTTGAAGTATTTTCACACCACTGAGGCTGACATTGTGTCTGCTGCTGCCGCCGCTGTCTCTGTGCACAAAAAAATTCAGTCACTTAGGTGAGGTATTGGTTTTTGGTATCGGGGGATTTTTACGAGTACAAGTACATGAGCTAGGTATTGGGCCTAATACTGGTATCGATATCGGTGCATCCCTATCAAATATGAAAATGTATTAGCTTTAAGAGGGCAGGCATAACAAAATTTTCAGGTTAAGATAGAAAGCCATGTTCGGTGAAGTCGTGAAAAAGTAACTGACCCACTGCATCACAGTTTAGCTGACATGTAGCTGCAAATTTACATTATATAAATTTGATTTTAGTGACAGGGTGGTTTGAGATGGTAATGAACATTTTTAAGTAGTGTTTTTTTGTTCAACAAAACCAAAGAAAATATTACTTTGTCTGAAGAATTAACATTGCATAGAATTGACATTTACTTGAATGCTGTTACCTGTTTTTATTATTTAGGTTCATTTATCTATCTTTTTTGTTGTAAATATAAATAAGTTATTTGTGTATCATGTTGTTTATGAAAGATCAAACTTGCAAAAAATATATATATAAAAAATATATATATAAATCAATACATTTATTAATAGGGAAATATATTTATGTAAATAAATAAATGAGTTGTTTAAAAAAATGATTCTTTTTTTCTGTATGTATTTATACTATATTTTCTTTTACTTTGTTTTTTATTTGCTTTGTTATTTAATTACTTAAAAGTACAATATGTAGTTTTCCAAAACAATAACATAAGACATACTTGAAAGAAATGCATGAAAGACAACAGCATCTACTTTTTTAAGAAATCATTAATTATTCTGATTTTATATCATATTATTGCCTATACAGGTGGATAGTGGAGGACCGTCCATAGATGAAAGAAACGAGCATGCAGCAGCAGCAGCACTAGAGGGGAGCGGCCTGTTAGAATCTGCTGACTAAAGAACTGTTTGCGAATACAAAATGTATAAAAATGTTCAGAATTTTGTTTATTCATAGTTCTAAAGCAGTTTTATTAGATTTTTGTTAATTTTATTTATCCTATGTTTAATGATGTGCAGACTTTCTTTCTGTTAAAGCTACTAAAGTTGAAAATGTTACTACACAACATTTGCATGTTATTAAAGCATGAAGTTCGAGTCTGGGAACATTTAACGAACTGGAAAAAATACTTTATAACAATGTTATGGCATAATGTTATGGCATAATGTTCCAACAATCTTATCATTAAAAACATATGTTTAAAATGTGCTTTTAAAGTACATTATTGTTTGTTTTTATGAGAAGATTCTGGAAACGTTTTATGATCGTTGTGAAATAAAAAATATTATCACTTAAGATTTTAAAAAGGATATTACCAAACAGTTTTAGAATATCTGTTAGAGAATGTTATCCTACAAAAAAATAAGAAAACGCACACCTGGTGTAGGCGAGGTGCTGGCTACTGGAGGTATAGCCTACTAATAGAGAAAAGAACAGCCGCACACTCGAGTGTGCGGCTGTTCTTTTCTCTATTAGTAGAGAATGTTATCCTACCTCTTAGGAGAACATTCTGGGAACTACAATAAAGCTTACCACTTAACTTTTAAAATTTTTTAAAAGATAATGTTCTAAAAAAGTCATGTATAAACATTTACTCTATGAAGTTTTTATAGAATATTATCCTAACTTTCAAAAGAACATTGTAAGAACAAAAATAAAATGTATAACAGAAACCTGTATAAGAATGTTAGGAAATAATGTTCTAGCAATATTACTACTAAACATTTTAATAATGTTTTTAAAGAATGTTATCCTAACTTTTTAAAAAACATTCTGGGAACAAAAATAAACTCCCCCGCTGAAAACTTTATAAGAACGTTAGAGAAAAATGTTCTAAAAATGTTACGACAAAACATTTTAATAATGTTTTTAAAGAATGTTATCCTAACTTTTAAAAGAACATTCTAGGAACAAAAATAAAACTACCCGCTGAAAACTTTATTAGAACGTTAGAGAATAATGTTATAAAAATGTTACTATGAAACATTATAATAATGTTTTTAAAGAATGTTATCCTAACTTTTTTAAAAACATTCTGGGAACAAAAATAAAACTACCCGCTGAAAACATTTATAGAACAATGCATGGTAAAGTTCTCAAAACATTTTTAGAACAAAAATTTCCTAGCTGGGTAGTTATAAATTATGTCATATAGTAAACCTGTTAAAAGACATACACATATAACTTCTGCCATCTACCTTCAAACTAAGAACAATCAAAATTAAAAAAGTTTGACCGTTTTTAACAGCATATGTGGATAACCTGGAAGCAAGCCAAATAGAGCTAAACCATATTCAGCTGATCCTACAGGCTAGCACTAGGGCTAAAGTGGTCACCATGACGATGAGAAGTCCAGCCTTCGAAAAGAGGTACCAGGCCAAAATCACATTCAAGGTGTCTGAGCGAGCTGGAGGGGGAGAGAGAAGCAGAAAAGAAGGAGATTAATGCAAAAATTAATTTGCTCTGGATAAGAACATTTGCTAAATGTCCAAAATATATGTAAAATATTGAAGAGTGGTAGACAGAGAGGATGGAATGGAAGAAAGAGGAGGATGGAGAGAGACTTATCATTGGTTACAAAGAAGCAAAAGGAAACTTAAACAATACCGGACATGATTAAGATAATCCTACTAGGCAATGACTGTTTTTAAGGTTATTTCAAAAGTTGAAAATATACAATTCCATCAGTGAAGCCATAATTAATTTGCATTAAAACTGAATGTCTTTCTTAGGAAAATACATACATTTTCTGAAAGGTAACATGTAACTTAACATGCAATTAACAAGTACATTACCTAAATAAACAGTTTTCTCTGAACTAAATAGGAATTGACAAAACTATTTGGTATCCATCATCCACCTTTAATGTATATTGTAACATTAAATATTACAACAAATGAAAATGGCACAAACGAAGTATTGGGATCCTTAACCTAATATTTCATTGCACAGGCTTTGGAGATAACTGCAATAAAACAATGTCTGTAGCTCTTGATGGAACTGGAAAATTGAGCTTTGGTGTTGTCAGCGACTAGTCTGGTGATCCACTGTTTCCAGGCTTAAATTAATCACCTAGAAATGTTGAGTGGACAGAATACCTGCTTCCAGCTATTGGTGAGACATTGATCAATCAATTTTGATGTGTAAGGTTAACAGTAGTTTCTGTTTCAACCTATGGTAATCTAAGTCTAAAGGACATTTGTTGGGTATAACTACTAGGTAAGATAACTTTAATTTGTTGTCTCCTGGGAATAATATTTAAACCTTGTCAAATTCAGATCCACCACTCTTAATGAGATTTCTTATGTTCTTCACTGGTAATTTGGCACACTTTTCTTCAGCAAACTGTGACAGTTGTGATTTGTGCCTTTTTCCAACTGCGAGTATCAGCTCAGTTTCAGATGTTCATTGGGATTTATATCAGGACTCGTAGAAGGCCACTTCCAATGTTTTCTTCACATCCATTATTGGGTGCTTTTTGAGGTATGTTTCAGGTCATTACCCTGCTGGAGGACCCTTGACCTGCAACTGAGATACAGCTTTCTGACACTGGGCTGTAAGTTTTGCTGCAAAAAGCCTTAATGGTCTTCTGATTTCATCATGCCCTGCACAAAATCAAGGCAGCCAGTGCTAAAGGCAGCAAACCAACCCCACAACATCACTGAGCCTCCTAAAGCTGGGCAATAAAAAATATTAAAATTTATCGATAAAAAGAAAATATATATAAATCTACTGAGACATTGCGATTACAGCTCATTTGTTCACATGCATTCCCACTGTATAACATTTTGTTACAGAGACTTATCGGTGTGAATTAAACCTTTTCAAATATTCCTGGGTGTCAATGTGTCTCCCGCGTTAAATAAAAATATATAGAAGAAGAAGAAGTTTTATTTATATAGCACCTTTCCATATCTCAAGGTCGCTTTAGATTGTACAATTACAAAACATTTAGACACTCAGACATACATTACCGTCACATAGAGATGTAGTCACATTATACAAAATGCATGTTAAATAAATATGTTTTTAGCTGGGTCTTGAATGTAGCCACAGATGAGGTATTCCGTAGTGTAAGAGGTAACAAGTTCCATCATTGAGGAGCATTATGTGGACAGCCGGAACGGGGGATGGACAATAAACCAAGTCCCCACCCTTACCGCCCTGACCTGGCAGACAGATATTGAGGATAATAATAATTAATCATATAAATACATATTTTCCCTCATCTCATAAGGAGCAACACAGAATATTTATGGAACATATTGAGGTTTAAAGAGCAACTTGAAGGTTGAATTGATAACTGAATTAATAGTTAATGTTGTCGGAAAGGGCTTTTAAAAACACATGTAAGAATTTCTATGTTACACAAAACATAAAGCAGGATTTTGATGAAAATGTGCCCATAATAAGTTAGGCTCTGTCCGGCTAGCAACGCGTCATATGACGTAGGTAGAGGCAAATACGAGCTGCGCTCTGCTCTCTCATTGCGGTTGTCAATGTAGTTAGAGCAATGGTGAGAGACAGTGCGAGATATAGAGAAAGTTTTACAGTAGCCATAATCGTAGGAGCTTAGTTTCTGTTTCATCAGTAATTTGAGCATGAACTTGACCAGACTACCTCGCATTACGTCACATCCAATCTGTGATCAATTGATGTAGATCACAATTTTATCTCTAAATATTGTTTTTGGCAGTTATCTATTTCTCCAATCTAGTTGTCTATCATTACTGTACACTATTCTATATTGAGGTGTCCAACCTGCAAGTTGCTCTTTAAGTCTTTGTGTCACGAAATGTAAGGACTTTTATGTTTTGTGGCATATTTGTTATATGTATTGGTTATTTAAACTGTGTTTTGTTTCAATGCGCCGACCTCTGGGCCCTGGGAGAGTTGTAGGCACTTGATTACTCATAATATATAGTAATCAAGATGTCAATTTATCCCAGTGTTCCGGAATGGTCGGCGCACATTATAGTGATTAAACTCCTGTCATGGAGGAGAGGCAATGTTGAAGATAAAATTACCATCCTGAGACCTGTGCTTTTGTTATACTTTGTGAGTGTGTATATTTGATTAAGCCTTCACCTCATTATGTGTCATACAATATGTATACATCATTGTTTGAACCAGGTGCACGTTTTATGTTACTATCACGTCTGTGCTGTGTTTTGAGCACAAGTATGTAATATGTAGACGTTGTGAAGTTCTGATGCGCTTTGTGTATCAGCAGTAACAGCTATCAAGTATTTCAATGCGTCTTCGTTCATTAAACATCTAGAACATTCCTCCCTGCTCTGGTCTCCATTCCTCTCCTCCACACAACCAACTGTGACAGAATAAGGCGCCAACGGGGAGGCCGCAGGGAGTGTTTGACACTTTGCATACGAAAACAGGAAATTAACGAAAAAATATATTATAAAACCAATAAAAAACAATGACCAGAAAAAGCTGTCATTTTTTATGTTAATCTGCGCTATACAGAGCAGAAGTTAATGTAGTGGGGAAAATCGTGTTCCAGGGTGGGTCACCCGTTGTTCTGTAAAAGTGTCCAGGCTACCAGTCTGTCCCGGATGCTGTCTGGGATGTATAGTCGTCCTGGGGGGGTGTTAGCTGGTGCAGGCTCCTCAATCATCGCTTGCCGGATGTCCTTGTCCATGTCACAGACGACGGGAGCAAGGACAAGTGAGATAGGACATATGGGACCTCCTGGTTCTCTCTTTTGCGTAGTGCACCTGTGACAGGGCATCAGCCTTGTCATTTTTGGTACCTGAGCAATAGGACATGGTGAATTTAAATCTGGTTGGGAACGAGGCCCACCCGGTTTGTTGTGTGTTCACCCTCCTTACTGCCCGTATGTACCCTACTCAAGGTTCCGGTAGATGGCACCCTCGAGCCAGTGTCTTCACTCCTCCAGAGACAACACGACCGCCAACAACTCCAACTCCATAGTTCTTCTTTGCAGGGGACAGGTTTTAGAGAAAAAAGCACATGGATACAATTTCTCTGGCTTACTCTGTTGTTGAAAGAGTACCCCTCCTATACCCAACTCTGAGGCGTCGATCTCTAGAACAAAAAGCGACATAGGATCTTGGTGTTTCAACACAGGAGCGGTGGTGAACAGTCTTCACCAGCATCAGCATCTGGGTTCCAACAAAAATCCTGCAATGCTCCCTTAAGCAAAGAAAAGAGTGGGGTGGCTATGGAGCTAAAGTTATGGATTAAATGCTAATAGAAATTGGCGAATCCAAGAAAGATCTGTAGACCTTTGATGGTTTAGGAGACTGGCTATGACCTCACTGTGTCCATCTTAATCTTTTCCATGTAGACTCCCAGGGAAACTAATACAAAATCAAAGGAAGGAGATGGACATTTGATGGACCTCTAGCTCAGAGCAGTGCAAATTGGTCGGATCTATCTACTGTACCTCTTCAGCAACTCCTTGTATTAGATCGGGCACCTGTAAGTTAAATCGTGGAAGTATACTTCCACGCATGAGCTGACTGAAGACTTCCATGTTTAATGAGCAGTATGAAAAGAATCGGCCAGCTCTGCGACATGTGGTAGGATGAACCATATGAGCGCCCTTCATCATCCTGCATCTGTCGAGTGGGAGTTGGGGAGCTGCCGATGATGCAGGTTTAGTGGGACAAAATGGGTCAAAACAATTTGGGAGGGGAGAAAATGGGAAAAAATTTAATAAAAAAATGTTGACCCAAGTAAAAAAAAGTAGATTTAAATTATACTTCAGTATTATACTTCTAGTATACTTATGTTTAACTATAAGTATGTATTCAATATATTTAAGTATATTTTAAGTATACTTTCAAAATATACATACCAAAATAATATATAAGAAGTATATTTAGGATAAATAAATTACATTTCAAGTACATTTAAATATACTTTTTTTTTACCTGGGGATGTCATTCCCAAAATTTCTCAGAACATGCCGTTCACAAAGAACTGAAAAACTGAGGGTGCAATTGACTAAAACGTATGGCATGACTAGGTACTTGTACAGACCTGGGTCCATATTCACAAAATATCTTAAGGCTAAAGGTTTTAGGACTTAATTTCACAATGCATTTTAGTGCTAAAAACAGCTATAAAATCTGTGTTTAATCATGTTAATTTTTCTATAGCCAACAAAACGTTGTCTAGTGTAGTTGAACATAATTGCCCTATTGTCCTATAACATGTGGTTTGTTGCTTGAATTCTGCAATCTCTGCCGTTCTGAGAAAAAAAAAGCAAATTTCACAGTCATTGGTGCTCCTGAACAGAAACGGGAAAGTTGATTAATTTGCATGCATATACAGTAAGGGAAAAAATGATTTGATCCCCTGGGCATTTTGTACGTTTGCCCACTGAAAAATAAATTATCAGCCTTTAATTTGAATGGTAGGTTAATTTGAACAGTGAGAGACAGAATAGCAACAAACAAAATCCAGAAAAACACATTTTACCAGAGTTATTATTTGATTTGCATTACAATGAGTGAAATAAGCATTTGTTAATTAGCTGAGACTAACAAGCTGAGACTAATGTCAGCTTGTTATCTGTAAAAAAGACACCTGTCCACAGAAGCAAGCAATCAATCAGATTCCAAACTCTCCACCATGGCCAAGACCAAAGAGCTGTCCAAAGATGTTAGGGACAAGATAGTAGACCTACACAAGGCTGGCATGGGCTACAATATCATCACCAAGCAGCTTGGCGAGAAGATGACAACAGTTGGTGTGATTATTCACAATTTGTAAAATAACACAAAATAAATGTCAATCGATTGTCAAAATAACTGTCAATAACTTTCAAAATATTTGGCAACAACTCAACTCGCCATGTTTGGAGGAGGAATGCTGCTTATGACCCCAAGAACACCATCCCCACTGGAGGTGGAAACATTAAGCTTTGGGGGTGTTTATCTGCTAATGGGACAGGACAACTTCACTGCATCAAAGGGACGATGGATGGGGCCATGTACCATCAAATCTTGGGTGAGAACCTCCTTCCCTTAGCCAGAGCATTGAAAATGGGTCGTGGATGGGTATTCCAGCATGAAAATGACCCAAAACACACAGCCAATGCAACAAAGATGTAGCTCAAGAAGAAGCACATTAAGGTCCTGGATTGGCCTAGCCAGTCTCCAGACCTTAATCCCATTGAAAATCTGCGGCGGGAGCTGAAGGTGTAAATTGCCAAACATCAGCCTCAAAACCTTGATGACTTGGAGAAGATCTGCAAAGAGGAGTGGGCCAAAACCCCTCCTGAGATGTGTGCAAAACTGGTGTCCAACTACAACAAACGTCTGACCTTTGTGATTGCCACCAAGTCATGTTTTGCAAAGGGGTCAAATACTTATTTCACTCATTGTAATGCAAATCAATTAATAACTATTTTGAAAAGCGTTTCTTTCTGGATTTTCGTTATTCAGTCTCTCACTGTTCAAATAAACCTACCATAAAAATGATATACTGATAATTTCTTTGTGAGTAGGCAAACGTACAATATCAGAAGGGGATCAAAAGGAAATTTCCCTCACTATATATATTCCCATGCATCTTTTTTGGTTTTCAAAGTTATTCCTACTTCTAAATGTCTCTTTAATAATGTCCTTCCTCTCAAGCACAAGGTGCCCAAGAAATAAAGGATGTTCTTGGTTTTCATTTTTGTTTTGCCCAATGTAGCATCAGGTCGATGTTCTAGTCTATTAATAAGAAGACTGCTTATGTATATCCGCTAATTGTTTATGAGCTGCCAGAGGTTTTAGAGGCTGATTATTTGCTGAAAATATAATTGATAAGTCAATATATAATTCTCTGTTTCGTGTTCAATCAGTGATACTACAGCAACATTTTTATTGGAATATCTTTGTTTCAATAGGCAACAGGAAACATCCTACAATACAGTATTGCTGTTATTAATCTACTGACAGAAACCCATCGTTATCGACCAATCACTACGGGCATATTATGTAAGCTCGTTCATGTAACATTGCATCATCCATAGCAATGACATCAACCATGCCTTTACTATTAGCATAACAGTTTTTCAGAATTCCTTACTAAAAGTTGGTCTCAGCCAGGGATGGGCAGTATGATACAGTACATGTATTTAAAATACGTATTTCAAATACAAAATAGTATTTTGTCATTAGTTTTTGATATGTATGATGAAAATAGCTTCATATTTTGTATCACAATACTTTAGTGTTTAGTCTACATGATACATTTCATCATTAAAATGGTGTTTCTGATTGGTAATTCTCAGTCATTTGCAGAGACTTGTTTAGATCAGAACAGAAAACTTATCCATACCTGACAAAGAAGATCAAGGTGAGTAACATGTAGGTTTCCAGCTATCCATCGATTCTTTGCATAACATGCTAAACTTTTTAACAGTTCATGTTAAAGCTACAGTCCGCAACTTTAATAATTGCAAAACTATTTAGACTATTTTTAGGACCCCCATTTTAGTTGAGATGTGTAATATATTGTTTATATTATGCACAATCTAAGTAGAATCATCATCTTAAGGTGTTTCTCACCCCTATTGCAGGCATTCCCTTACCGAGTGTCAGGCAGGGGAATCCCCAACAAATGTGTGACATACAGTATGTTTTGTTAAAGTAAAGGAAGTACTGTTGACAAAGCTGTCAATCAAACCAAAGCTGTACGGTGACATCTAATGAGTTTGCAAGGCGGGCATAATTTCTAGACTCGGTAGAACAAGAGAGAAAATACAAATCTAGACACTTCAAAGAAAAAAACTAAGACCCGTTTTAGCCTGACAGCACCTATATTCACATTTTGTAGAATCCAGAGGCCTAAATAGTATTGATGGGCAAACAAACCTTCATTGATGTTCTTCTAGCAGCAGGATAAAATGCTGGCAGCACTAATTCAGATATTCCTTTTCAAAATAAATGCAACATTGAAATTTAAGAAGTTGCAAGGCATTCCAAACAATGCCTTTATTTTGAAAAAGAAAATCCTGAGTGCTGCCAGCATATTTTGCTGCTAGAAGAACAGCAATGATGTATGTTTGCCCATCACTACTAAATAGGCATAAACATTGCCTAATATAGTAGAAAACATCTTTACGTTCTGGTGTTCGTTTTAGTAGACTAGGCTAAGTCATTGACCAACTTGTTGCTACTTTCTGATTAAATTTCTGGCCACATTTCCAATCAACACATATTGATCATGTAATAATTGTTGACAAAGTGCTAAAATGTTTTTTTTTCAACTTGATTGATAAATAAATAATTAATTGCTAAATAATTGTACCCTAAATAAATTAGCTGTTTTGTTGGATTCTAACACAATTTACAATTACATTTATGAATAACAATTAAATTATTAATTAGAAACTAGTTTCTATGAATAAAGGTACCATCAGTTGTGTTCTTATGAATGACTTGTTGATAATTGAGACAGTGTTGCTGATGCAAAGTAGGACCTTCATTACCAAACATCATATACAGTGCCTTGCGAAAGTATTTGGCCCCCTTGAACATTTCGAACTTTTGCCACATTTCAGGCTTCAAACATAAAGATATGAAACTGTAATTTTTTGTGGAGAAGCAACAACAAGTGGGACACAATCATGAAGTGGAACGAAATTTATTGGATATTTCAAACTTTTTTTAAATTGGGCGAGCAAAATTATTCAGACCCTTTACTTTCAGTGCAGCAAACTCACTCCAGAAGTACAGTGAGGATCTCTGAATGATCCAATGTTGACCTAAATGACTAATGATGATAAATAGAATCCACCTGTGTGTAATCAAGTCTCTGTATAAACACACCAGGCAGGTCCGAGATACTGTTGTGGAGAAGTTTAAAGCCGGATTTGGATACAGAAAGATTTCCCAAGCTTTAAACATCCCAAGGAGCACTGTGTAAGCGATAATATTGAAATGGAAGGAGTATCAGACCACTGCAAATCTACCAAGACCCGGCCGTCCCTCTAAACTTTCAGCTCATACAAGGAAAAGACTGATCAGAGATGCAGCCAAGAAGCCCATGATCACTCTGGATGAACTGCAGAGATCTACAGATGAGGTGGGCGAGTCTGTCCATAGGACAACAATCAGTCGTATACTGCACAAATCTGGCCTTAATGGAAGAGTGGCAAGAAGAAAGCCATTTTAGAAAGATATCCATAAAAAGTGCGGTTTAAAA
>JACXGM010002466.1:0-46804 GCA_016801145.1 Umbra pygmaea
AAATCTTGCATCGTAGTAATTGCTTCGTAGTATAAGCCCCTGGTCATATTGCTGTTGTTTATGTTTAACGTGATGATTACATGCTGTGCGAATAGAGTATATGATAATTATAAATATACGTACTGTAGGCTAATAATAATTGTGCCCTCCCATGCATTTTATATGCCCACCTTAAGACTGAGGTCTGGCGACGGGTCTGTGTAAGCGTAAGGTACCTCATTGCCAGTGTGTTGGGATGGAGTCGATCTACCTAAATCTAGTCCAGCGCCCCCGCTTGGCGGGTATAGTCGGTACAACTCTCCCAAGGTCTTTTAACTTCCATGGAAAACATAGATTGTGCAGAATAGGGGTCGACCAATTATGGTTTTTCAAATAATGTTATGAAATTATTCAAATTTGTTCAAACAAAATGCCAAACAAATGGCAAAACACATAGTAGGCATAGTACGATTTGTATTTGATACAACTTCACCTATTAAATCTGTTTTGTAAAACCAACCCTTGGGTTTTGCCTCAAAAATATTTAGTCTGTGCATTTTGATAGTTGTCATCCAATTGGAATTGGTGCTGCACAACGGGAGTACAGATATCTGAAGTAATTTCCAGAAGCACTTGATAAATCTGGTTTCAAAATCAACACAAAAGTATGAAAATGAATATAAATACAACAAAATCAGTAACTGAGAAACATGGGATTTCGTCTTTAACTACAGAATTATTCTCATGCGCGATGAGTCAGAATAGCCTGTTCTTCTCTCTTTTTGCCACCGTCTGACTCAACATAAGGAATAAACTACTTTGAAAACCATCTTTGAGAACACTAGTGACATATATTCCCTGCTAACATGAATGCCTTTTAAGTTAATGTAAAAAAAAGTTAAAAAAAACTGTCTTCTGTGTGTCGTTTTGAATATGCATCGTATTTTGACAAGTTATACACGCAGAATGACTGTGCATTTTCAAATGGACATATTATTTAAAAACTTCATAGAAAGAGTGCTACATTGGCTTTATAGGTATATCTATATATAATACGCGTGGTGCTCAGTGGAAAGCAGGGTGGGAATAGAATGAGAACCAAAAAGAAAGTGTAACTTTTAAAAAACATCCACGGCACTCAACTACGAATTAGTAAAAAAGCCTTTAATAAATAAACATGGCAATCTTATTTTTAGATTGCCATGTTTATTTATTAAAGGCTTTTTTACTCATTCATAGTTGAGTGCCGTGGATATTTTTTTAAAGTTACAACTTCTTTTTTGGTTCTCGGACATATTATTTAAACCAGCAGTTGTTGGTGCCAGTACCCAATTTTGATCTACTGTTGGCGGATCTGATGATTTATTATAAATCATTCTTATTCATCATATGCAACGCAATATAGCTAGTTAAGCATTGTGCTGCAGTTTTTTTTTAAATGGGTCGTTTGTCCCTGATAGCTTTGAGGAAAACAGAATGGATAAAAGTTTTGGTTGATAAAGAAATGTGAACAGTTCTGTCGGAATGAAAGCAGTGAACCTCTACCCACTATTCTAGACTAATATTAACCATGTGACGCTAAAAAGTGATTATATGCAACTGATTTTAATCGATCCCCTTTCATGCAGGCTACAAACTTATCATGGCTTTTCTGCAATCACAACTTCCCACAGACTTGATGCTGCAGCTTGGGAGAGGCATTCATGTTTTTTTCTCGAAGTTGGCAGTAACATGTCATACGTGTTTCATTAAATATATATGACTTATAAGAATTTAATCCTTACTGTTTTCTCAGAGGAACAGCTCCTTCTTTAGTCACTGGATGAGGTCTGTTCACTCTGCTGGCAATTGACTCTAGGGGCAGCGTGCGTCGAACTCATGTTCCACAACAACACCAGGGCCTGGTGACCAGGCTGCCCGCAGATGCGCCTGCCTATTAATCGGCTTGATATTGGCAGATCTGCGTACCAATTAATCGGTCGACCTCTAGTGCAGAATGCTTCCTTAAGCTGCCTCCAGACACCACCCAATCAGTCATTTGTGGTTCATCCGCAACAACCTGGTCGAGGCAAATTTATGGTGTAATGATTGTCTGTCCACTTTCATATTATGGCCCCAACAGTGCTCACTGGAACATTCAGAAGCTTAGAAATGAGCCTATAACCAATGCCATCATTATGTTTTGCAACAATTCGGTTGCGAAGGTCGTGAGACAGCTTTTTGCTTTTACCCATCATGAGATGTGTCTTGTGTGACACCTTGAAAATGAGGCCTTTTTGTAGGCCATCAGTTGGGACTGAACCAGCTGATGTTAATTTGCACCGATAATTTCTTTTTAATTACCTGTGTTTTTCAGGTGTTGTCTTGGCTTTCCATGCCTATTTGCACCTCCCTTTCTTCATTAGTTCAATACTTTTTCCCTGTGTCATTTCACAACTTAATTTCTGAACTCATTTGTTTTGGTTTCTTTGTATGTATGGTTTACTTGGGTTCTTACCAACATCTGGTGGAAATGTCATGTCAATAGCACCTTTGGAAATATATTTACTGAGAAAAATTGTGACGTGTTTAATACTTATTTCACCCGCTGTATGCTATTGGTCCTGTTTGATGCAAGTCGGGAGAAACATGTTTTTTCATTGAACCTGCAAGCCTTCACCTGCAATCGGTGTCCCTCTTCAACCTACACATACATTGTGACAGAAAGCCCGACCCCATGAAAAGGACTTTGAGACGAGGAAGAAACAAGCGGTGAGCTCTACCTCGTTCCACATGATGGGAGGAGCTCAATTTCCAGAGGCACAGCCTGCGTGCTCTCTCCCTATTACCAACATGGGAAGAGCACCGCAGCACAGAGAAGCTCCCATCACCAACATTTCTCTTCGGGGTCCTCCACGGCGCTGCAACCCCTGTGCCTCACCACAGTGCTGGAGGATTCTGCACCACCACTGCTGGGGTTTGTCGGGCTGCCACTTTTACCACCAGCAGCCATCCTAATGTGGCTGCCTGGACAGCCCCGACATCCAGCTTAACATCCACCTGGGTGAGTGCATTTGGGGGGCTGACTGTCGGTGTTGTTTTGGGGGGTGTTTCTGCCCTCCCATCCTCCCCTTTTCCTGTGGCTGTTTGAGGGTTTTCATTTTTGTTGCTTTCTCACGCCGCTTCTGTGGCTGCAGCCCTTGGGGGAGTGTACTGTCACGCCCAGCCCAGTGTGGGCTGGTGTAGAAATTTTAACTGAGAATGGACTCATTATTATATTGAGTAATTCATGTATTATATGTATTTTCTGTTTAGTTAATTGCTAATGCTTTGCATTTATGTTCTTTTAATGTTCTTTTTTATGTCCCTTTGAGTTCTCTGCGACATCTCTCTCTTGTTTGTCCATCTCTAGGATGGACTTTAGTTAGGTTAGGCTGTTATTGGTTGATCTGATTATCAATTAGGTTCAGCTGTGTTCAATTAGTTAGGTACCTATCTCCATAAATATGCTGGTCAAGCAAGAGGGAGATGTCAGGCATTGATAATCTTTTGTTACGTGTTGGTTGTGGTATTGTATCCCTGTGCTTGCATTGTTATTATGGACCCTCTACGTCGTGCCCTCACCACGTATAACGAGCGTAAGTAGTTATTTCATAAATGTATGAGTTCATGCATATTGCCAGGTATTGCTAGTCATGTTCTGTGCTCATGAGTAAGAGCACAGTATAAGTTTGCCTGAAGTTGTGCTACCTCCATGTATGTTATTGATCCTGTTTGATGCAAGTTTGTAAAAACGTGTTTTTTTATTAAACCTGCAAGCCTTCACCTGCTTTCAGTCTCCCTTCTTCTCAACCTATATATACATTGTGACAACAGGTAGGCATTTTGCCCAGTACCATTACTGCCTCTACAGTAATTATATTAAGTTAGACTGTGTTGCTCTATTTGTTGATCTGTCGAAGGCCTTTTGATACAGTTGATCATTCTCTGTTGCTTAAAACAATTATCTCATTAGGTTTTCCCATAAACACTTGTGCATGGTTTCAGAATGATCTTAGCAATATCACAGGCTATTCTTGTTGACTGGTATTTTATGTTCAGAAGGGAGTTCCACAAAGTTCAATTTTGGGTCCTTTATTGTTTAATCTGTACATTAATGATATCTGTAACTCCGTCAAAAAACTGGAAGTTTCATTTTTATGCTGATGACACAGTACTTTATGGTACAACCCCATCTCATGCACAAGCGTTTAACCTCCTGCAGACTGATTTTGATTTGCTACAGAATGAGAAAGTAGACCTCAGGCTCGTGTTAAATGCAAGCAAAACTAAGTATATTCTGTTTTCTAGAGCCCAAAAGTCTATGTTTGGATAATGTTAACATTACCACTCTTGACGGCTCGGTTTTATAACGGGTCCCTACATATAAATTACTGGGAATTTGGTTAGATGATAATCTTTCATTCAGCACACATATTAGTGAGCTGGTTAGAAAGCTGAAATTGAGAATTGGCTTTTTTTATAGAAATAAACCTTGTCTTTAATTACAGTATAGAAAGGAAATTGTACCGGCATTATGTCAGTACTTGATTATGCTGGCATACTATACATGCATGGGTCAGCTTCAGCCTTAACAATTGGATGCAGTATATCATGCAGCGCTGTGCTTTATTACTTCATTGCCTGTTTTACATTCCAGTGTGCTGGGATTCCTTGACTTATAGAGGATCCAGACTTTGTTTACAAGGCTTTACTAAAGAAACAACCTAGCTATATATCTTCTAAAATGCAAAGGTAAAATTTGCTATGAATTAGGTAAAACTTCCTTTGAATTTCATGCCCCACATTCATGCAATGATATTCAGGAAAAACTTTAGCTAGAGGTTTTAGTTCCTGCATGCACTTTTAAATGTCTGTGTTACATTACCTTTTTACAGTAAAATGTGTATGTTTCGTTTAAAGTCTGTGTTTTTATTATTCAAATATTTTATTTAACAATTTTATAAGATGTTATTGTGTCATTTATTTTTTAGTTATAGTTTTCGATTGGTGTTTTTAAGAATGTGTGTATCACAGGGCACAGCTGTGAAAGAGAGACAGGTCACAGCTTGTATTTTTTTCTGTATGAATAAAGGTTAATATAATGTCTACCAACTACTTATCTTACAAGTACCAAGCCAGCTCTCATGTTATAGCAGATCTACTGTAATAAGGTTAGGTGTGGCTTAGTTAGTATTGAATGTTTCATATTTTAATGGGCCACTTCCTCTTCAGTTTGTCTCTGCAGCATACATAGAAACAGTAAAGTTGCAAATATCTAACTGTTACTGTGACTCTTTCTGTGAAGATCAGATCAAATTTCATCACCAATTCATACAGATATTCTGGTAATCATTCTCCCAAGCAGTTACAGTATGCAGATGTTTTCTCTACATCATTTTTCACAGCCATCCAGGAGTGGGTTTGTTTTAGGCTGGCTAGGAACCGTCCATGATTGCCTAACTTGCTGGTTGAAGTCTGCTTCTGGTTTAAAATGTTAACAATAAAAATGTCTTGTTACAAACACTTAAATTGCTTACACAAACAAAACCCTTGCTCTGAATATCATTCCATGAGTGTGAGGCATGGTATACAACCTCAGGTTTATCCAACTAATTTGACCACAGATTTTTTTTTCATTTAAATAGCTTGGTAGTTTGTGTAATACAGCCTTACAAACAAACATCAGCCAATGTCTGGACCTTCCAAAATTTAAGGAGTTCCTGCCAACTACAGTGTATAGCAAGCAAATGTGTGTGATAGTTTGCTCCAGTAATAAAGTGCCATGGTTCATGATATACTGCATCCAAATGTTTAAATGCTGTTGCTGACCCATGCATATATCTTAATCACCATAATCAAGCACTGGCATAAAAGTGGCTTGTAGAATTTTCTTTCTATACTGTGAAGATAATGTTGAGATTTTCCAATTGCAGATGTTTGGCTCTAGAAAACACCATATACTTAGTTTTCCTAGTATTTAACACAAGCCTTTGGTCAACCAGTGCATTTTGTAGCAAATCATAATCAGTTTGCTGGAGTGTAAATGCTTGAGCAAGCAATGGGCCTACCTCTTAAAGTACTGTCTTTAGCATATATATTGAATTTACATTTGAACACATTGTTAAAGATATAATTTATGTACATAGTAAACAATAATGGACCCAGAATTGAACCCATACAGTGCAATAAATCAAAACATATTTTTTCCACCAAAATAACGATTTCCGTGGTTATCCATGAAAACTTTCACAACATTGATCGGCTGTAACCTGACACATGCCTTCACAGCTCCCAACAGTTCAAGAGTTTGAGAGTGATCGTGCATGAGCGTAGGTAACTAAGCAACAGTGTAGACTCAGTTTGTGAGCTGCCAAAGAAGCGGTGTCAGGTTACCTGGCCGACTTGCTACATTATATTGACATAACCACGGCAAATAGTTTTTTTTGCAGAAAAAATATGTTTTGGAATATTGCATTGTATGACTTCGACAATCGACTAGTGTGGACTTCACTGGAAAATGGTAAATAAACAGAGGTATGTACAAGGACTTATTTATTCAAAGCATGTGTTTTAACTTGCCCCATAAATGTGTAATGGTTGTATACTGGAGCGTAAACACGATTTTGGCAATACAGATTGTTTGAGTTATTAACACTACTGACAGCACTTCAGATAGTTGCAAACAACAGAGCTACGTTTTGAAATCGCCTGGAATTCTCCTTTAAGATTTTAGCTTATACAATTGCACCTTTCTAAAATGTTTTGAAACTTCATTGTGCAAGCTTGTAAAATATAGCTTACAAACTTACATTTACAAGTAAAAAAAAAGAAACTGGCAAGTATGGACTTGAACACATATTTGCTAAATGTGATTACAGATTTGAAGATCTCACTTGCAGCCACAACCTTCATTGCACAACCACAGACCTCAATATACAACCACAAATGTTGACATGCAAGTTTACAGTGTTTTGACATGTTTAATATTCCTTGAAAATCAGACTGGAGTATTTCATTAGTATTATCAGTATTTTAGGATGGGATTGAGTTTGAGGAACTGGAGATTCGATATAGGCAGATTGTTTATTTTCTCCGGATCAAGGTTAGGCTACTTATTAGGTTCATCATAGGCAGACCAAGTGCAGGATGGAGCTCCTGTAGTAGTTCAGTTGGAATAATGTCCATTTGACAGCTGGAAGGTTTACAGACCATTATTTTAGTAAATACAGTGAGCAGTGAGCACCAAAATTCATTGGACAGTGACCATTTTGTTGTTATTTTGGTTCTATAGTCTAGCACTTTGAGTTTGAAAGTATACAATGACAAGGAGGTTGAAGTACAGACTGTCAGCTTTAATTTTAGGGTATATTCATACATATCAGATGAACCGTACAGAAATTACTGCACATTTGGACATGGTCCCCTCACTTCCGAGCATCATATAACATTGGACAGTTTAACGTAATGTAGAACAACAAAAACGTCACTATCCAATAAATTATGGTGCTCAATGTAAGAAGTCGAGGAATACAGGAGTAAAACATCTAGAGTACCCCTTAGTCTGAGGTCCCAGCTGTTCTCTTCAGTCTCAGGAAAGATGTTTTTTGAAATATATTCCGGTAATTTGCTTTTTAATGGTAATGATCTTATCATGAAGAAAGCTAATGAATTCATCACGGCCAAAATGAATGCCAACCTCATTTATAGAATTGTTGCTTTATAGTTACCAACTTGAAATATACATATATTTATACATACATACTATGGTTTTGGTTCTCATCAATTAAGTTGGAGAAATAAGCTATTGATTAAATGTTGTAATTAGTCATGGGTTGATTGTCATTTTTTAACAGGGGATGGGTTACATATCAGCTATGTGATTGGAGGAGCAGTGACCATTCTTG
The DNA here is from genome assembly GCA_016801145.1 of Umbra pygmaea. Classification (NCBI taxonomy): domain Eukaryota; kingdom Metazoa; phylum Chordata; class Actinopteri; order Esociformes; family Umbridae; genus Umbra; species Umbra pygmaea. The sequence continues at coordinate 7,905 of JACXGM010002466.1, forward strand.
CAATCCTGATTCTAATTGCTACCTTCATCATTTACAGGTAAGACCAGGGAAATGGGGAAGGCAATTGTTTGTTTGCACAGAAGATGACACATTACATATATTTTAGTTCAAGTATTGTTAACCATGTTCCTCCAGTAGGATACCTTTCTTCACAGTTTTTGTGTCTGTTGTTGCCATCAATCTAGATTGTACATGCGGCATAGACAGTTTTAGCAGTGGACTGTGTTTTCCCATGTTTTTGTCTTTAGACACAACAAGTCAAAATTTGCTGACCCTGGAGTGAGCAACCTAACCTACAGTAACCCCTCATACAGGACATCAACTCAAGAGGTCAAGATCGAGACCTCTCAAAAGCCACCTATTTACAACCAGCTACGGTATAAGAAAGAGGTAATTATCCACACCTGTTCACTATTTCAGGAAAAAAATATTTTGCAATGTTTGTGCAATATTTCATGAAAAGAAAAAGAAAAATATATGAATTTTGTTTTAAAGGTAATATGTACATTTACAGTAGCTATGTTGTTATGTTTAAAAAAGACCATGTTAGGCAAACTTTTTTCAAATTTGGGACTACTTTAAATTACATTCTACTTCATAATGCCTTCATAATTTTATTGTCAAATACAGCCTTCAATGTCGAATATGACAAACTAATGCTCTAGAAGAGTGGAATAAGCACAGCTTTATAAAGGCATCTATATATAAAGGCATCTGAATCATATTCAAGGGGCTTCACAATGTGTTTATTCCATGCAATGCTAGTATAGTAGTTGTAATTCACTTTACGATTGTAAAGTTTAAAAAAAGAAAAATTAGGATGGTATATGAACAATATACCATTACTAAATGATGTCATTAGGCATACATATGATGTGCAAAAGGAAGACACATGCTCATGATAGCCTTCAACATTAGAACATTGGAAGTGGCCTTATTCAATAACTCACTTTTCACATTAACACATTATTATTTTGTTCATGTGATATTTATCCCAGTCGGTTTCGTCAAATTCCCCATATAGATGACTTGGACAGATGTGGGATGGCGAAGGGCACTCACATGGTTCATCCAACCTCTTGTCATCGAGCTGTCTGATTCGTGTCACAGTTCTTGTCCAACACAAGCCTTTGTTCAGTTTATGCATGGGATGATTACACTTACCAAGTATACTTCCATGATTGAACTCAAAGGCACTTGATTTGTACACAAGGAGTCGCTGGAGAGCGTTGTAGCAAGGAAGATATTCAGATATATCTATCCCATACCCCGGGCAGCACAATGGATCCAAGTCACGTAGTGGTCTAAGTTTGACTCACATCATTTGACCAGGGTTCAGTTTCTGGTACTAGCCTGTCGAGGGGTCTAGGGGCAGTGAAAATTGGGCCAGCATTGCCCGGGTTAGATTGGTAAAAAATGTTTACTTTGTCTAAGCATAGTCCACTTTCCCACAACTTTACCTCAGTACACTTCGTTTGAATATTTTGGTGTTAAACTCTTTGGCTTGTAACACTAGAACCGCCAAACGCCATCTGTCGTTTGAGTTTTTAATTAAAATTAATCTGTGATTTTGAAAGCTATTTTACATATTTTTCCATATTTTTCCATATTTTTCCATTTGATCCATTTTTCAATTTCAAAAATCTCAAACAGAAAGTAATTTATAGATGATTTCCATGTTTTTTTTACCCCTAATTCCTACTAAAACTGCCAAAATCAGACACCTCCTAATGTTGGTACCCAGCCAATTATCTGGTACCCAGGCACTAAGCACCTCTCACTGAATGAATGCTGTCAATGGCTGAATGGCCAATAACCTTAGACAAAAGATCTTTAGCCCTGGCTGAGAATTAACTAAATATTGTGTATCATGTCCTAAAATATTTTTAACTTTAGTCTTTGCAATATAATGTAAAGTTTAAAGTGACTGGCTATCATGTGTTTTATAATTGTCGCCTGATTATTTTAAAACTATGACATTTTGCTTCTCATAATTCAACATTTAGCATAGGCTATATTCATGTTTTAGCAAAATAAGTAATTCAGTTATATTTGTATTATACATATTTATTGTTTACTATGATACCATAATCCTGAAGTAAAAAAATCACAATTGGACAAATGTCGCCACGTTTACTCATATAATGCTACATGTTGGATATATTACACTAACTAACAAAATAAATAATGAAATAATACTTGGGATTGAATTTACAAGTAAATATTATAAACTGTTACATTTTATATCAGAGAGAGGGGAATTCAGATGAGTCCATTTGAAATCTGCCTGAGAACTGCCGCTTCTGCTATATGAATGTATGATAATATTCAGGTGAGCAATGAAATATTGTTCTTCACCAGCTCAGACATAGTATGGCACTATAGGCTATGTGAACTTAGATTTTTCGTGTATGGATGTACTTTCATAATTATTTAGGTTGTTTGTGAATTTCTATCGGATTACAAAGTTATTTATTTGCATCTGCTCGCTACAGCAACGCTGCTGACCAGAAAAAATATTGAAAAGGAAAAAATATTTTTCTTCCATCAAGCCTCGTTTTTTTACAACATCACTGTTCTTACTTATATTTTTATAGATATATTCACACACACTTCATTATGTGAACACAGATTATGCAATAAGTCTACCTGTGTTTTGATTATAAGGATACAAGAAGACAACATTTGGAAACGGACAAGTTTGCTGCAGTCTCAGACATTTAGAAAAGTTTTGTGAAAAATTGCATTGCTTGTTACAAACCAGGACATAATATAACTTTTGATGAGCAACTGTTCCCAACAAAAGCTTGGTGCCAGTACATAGCAAACAAATCTATTTTGGTTGGCTGCTGATGTGGACACTAAGTACATGCTCAAGGGTTATCCATACCTGCAAGATGAAACCAGGCTGTCATTCATTAAAATAAGGTTTTACACAATCCCATTTGAATACATCCAGGAAACACAGGGAAAAAACATGAATATTCTGAATGAAACTGAATGAAATAGTTTGTTTGTAGTACTTGCTCTCGCTAAGTTTTAGCCGCACTACAGACTATACTTCTAATTGCGGAACAAATGTAATCTGCATATGTTAGTTGAAAAACAATTAAAAAAATATGTACTTTGCATTAAAAAAGCAAACATCACTATACCTATATTTCTCAGTTGTGTACTTACATTATCATAAATGTTTCCACCAACTTTTAAACCCAGAGAAAGTTGTAATATAATTAGAAGACACAGGACGTTTTGTCTTCCGTCAATGGCGTCATATAACCTTTGACTGCTCTAGTTGTTCTAAGTTCCAGGGAACCGCCAAACATAATGTGAATAAAGTTAAGATATTTTTAACAATACATTACTTTGTCAGTGAACATTTTTTCTGCCGGAGACGCTTGATTGAAAGGTCACTTCCCGTACTCAAGTAGAAGTACAAATACTTTTGTTAAAAAATACTCTGGTAAAAGTAGAAGTACTGATTTAACTTCATTACTCAAGTAAAAGTAACAAAGTACAGGCTTGGCAATTTACATAAAGTATAAAAGTAAAAGTTGCCTTGCGAATGACAACCATTTTTTATGCAAAGCTACCTGGACCACACAAATGTTACTAGAGTGCAAGCTGAGAAACTTCCATGGACATGTAAAAAAGGCTCTCATGTGCCATTGCCTACATTTTATCTAGATGTCTGCATTTTAACTAGATGGCCTAAAACATCACATATATGATTATTGTGACAGAGACTGGTACTCCAGGTTAATAAGATTCTGACTGAGTAGCAAGATATTAATTAAATTGTGATTCTGTGAGAATTCACAGATAAAGTTTCTCTTTTTCAATCTTCCCCTTAACATTTGAAGGAATCTACATGTATGTGTGTGTGCAGGGACGCTGACAGGGTGGGACAACTGGGATTGTTGTCCCAGGCCCAGTCCTGAGGAGGTCCCAAATTTTGTTTTTGCACAGTTATATTTCTTTTACCGGGCGGCCCTAAATTTGGTTTTGTGTCCCGGGCCTGGGAATTCCTGTCAGCATGCCTGTGTGTGTGCTCATGTATGTGCGCAAGTTCCCCATACTTTTAGAGTTACAACTAAGAGATGGTAGCATTGTATTAGAAATGACATCTAGTAAATCTTTGAACATGGAGTGTTAATAATGAATGCAATGTCAGGATCACAATTTTTACAATTGAAGTACTATAAAAGTTGGAGAAATTACAAATTCAGTGGGCATTGCATTAAAAAAATATTTATTAAATTGCAAATAGACATCCAGCAAAAGAAAAATGGCAAGTGATGTATGCCCTCAAGTCTGTAGATATGCATGGATTTGTCCTGAACCCCTTAAAGAACTTGGGAGCAACTAGTGTATAATGACCTTCTGTATAGTGTACCGTGTCATAATGTAATTTTTCTATAGGACAAATATACCAGTACACACCTTTTGGGATGTTGAACGTGTCATAATGTTATTGCGTCTAGGACAGTGAGTGAGTGAAAAAGCATGTGTGTGTGTCTAGGATGGACAGGAAGAGAGAGACTGCAAAGTTTTCAAATATATACCTCAAATTTGCAGCACATTCGCCAGGAGACATTCTTCATGACTACTACATCAAACATCTCCCTCAGATAAGGCCAAGGATGATTGGGAATGCCTTGCTGCTTGTCGAATCTCTGGGATCTCCGTTTTCTTCATTTTCAATCATGTCACCGTACATTATACTATGCTAACATTACCCCCGATCAAGCCGCAATGATTTGCTGTGAATGAATGTCATCGAATCTGTCGAGTCAACTTGTAGTGGTGCGTCAAATACAACGTATATTTCCATTCAATTAGATTGAATTCGGTATTGATGACGAGAGAAATATTAACAGTAACTTCACTTACATTTTTTGAAACTAAAGTAACAAGACAATTTTGTAAAAATTCAAGGAGTAGAAAGTACCGATATTTGTGTTAAAAATGTAAGGAGTAAAAGTAAAAAGTCGGCACAAAATAAATAGTAAAGTAAAGTAAAAATATCAGAATAATCTACTTGAGTACAGTAACAAAGTATTTGTACTTCGTTACTTCACATCTCTGCATCCAAGTACATCTTTTGCTATTGTTTTGATTGAGAGACCCCTAGCGGCCAAAAACGACATATTGTACATTTTAGAAAAACATAGTTAAATTTAGGTAATGCTAAAAAGGTCATGTAACAGGCATTTAAACTGTTGTTCAGTACCTCTAAATCCTCTAGCTTAAGTTTAATAGATAGGTTGGAATTTTCTCTAATACAGCCTTGTAAACAAACATCAACCGATATAAATCAAGGAGTCCTAAAAGGCAAAGAAAACTTTTAATCTGTAGTTTTATATTACTGCATCTACCAAGGTGATATATGTGTTGTGTACCGGAGTATCCATACAATGAACTATCCAAAGAATGAACTTAAGATCATCAAGCCACTCTGGGGAGATCTCAAACATGTGGTTCATGCAAGATGACCAAATACTTTGCATGACCTGGAGGCGTTTTGCCAAGACAAATGGGCAGCTATACCACCTGCAAGAATTCAGGGCCTCATAGACAACTATCACAAATGGGGTCATTTCATTATTTTCTTTGTTGCCATGTTTTCTATTATCATTGTGCCATTCTGTTATGACCTACAGTTTAACATGAAAATTGTACATCTTTTTCCACTTCTTCAGGGGTGTGCAAACCTTTGAGCACAACTGTAGCTAGTTTTATCAGATCACTTTAACTTTAACTGAAGTGTTCCTTTGTCAGATAGAATAGAAGAGTGAAAGACAGTTTTTATACCCTTTGGTAGATCTCCATCTAATCAGACTGGCTTTGGCCTCGGTAAAAGCATAGATTATTTCCTTAGTTTTCAAACATCTCAGGACCCTCTGCTCAATCAAGATCATTGCTAGATCATTCAGTCCATCCTGGGACATGGTTGACCGCAAATATGTTTTAACCATAGAAATGGAAAGGATAGAAATCAATGTAGCAGAATGGTCCAAGTGGCAGCCATTTTTATGTGTACCATTCCATTGCAAAGATCAAGTGGCCTACTTCCACATTAAACTGATTTGCGTGTTGTCACCTTGACAATTAACAACCATCACCATTTTGTTGTGTACTAATCAAATGACCACTCCAAATTGTTCAATGTCCTTTCTTTCCATTCTAATTCTATGGTTTTAACATGCTTCAATAAAGAGAAACTCCTCTCACCTGAAGCAACAGTGACAGGTAATGTCAAGAGTATACACAGGCTGATACTCATATTACCATACGACTCTCAACAGATTGTCCTTGTAGATGTAATCCAGAATTTCTGCTGGAAAGAAATGTGATAATGAAAACAACAGCTGCCCTCACTTCAAAGATTGTCTTGGCTGTCGTTTTCACCTGTCTTTTCCAGGTTCCTTCATGACTCCTTAAGTGTGCCTTTCTTAACAGCTTTCTTCATGTTATCTAGTGAATATAAAAATCCAAACAAAGATAAAGGAAAGTCCACCAGTGAGAACGTCTCACTGACAGTCAGCAGCAAGCTCTATTCTGGTGTGAATTGAGTTTCCTCTATGTCCTTGTAGAGGAACTGACGAGAGAGTCTTTTCTGTCTCTCCACAGGGAATGGCATATCTACCTGCATATTCTCTGCTATGTCACTTTTCTTTGAGATACTGTTTAACCTCTAGGGCTCAGTATCCCATCGGTGGGCTATAAAAAAATAATAAACTGGACTAGAATCTTAGTGCACAAGTCAAATCTTTTGGTAATATATACATGTCCCATATCTTTACAAAGCTTAATATCTCAGGAATCTAGCTAATGTCTCCATTTTACAATAGTTATAACAAAAATAAACATTAAACCTTATAGTTTGAGCTATGTGCCGTGTACACATGAACCTCAAATAAAATAGGAGGTGGATTAAAATCACTCCTCATAACTGCTTATAAGTAATATATAAATGTGTTATATCATTACAAAGCTTAAAAACTCAGGAATCTAGCAAATGTCTCCATTTCACAATAGCTATAATAACAACCATAACATAACACAGCTATGTGCCTAGTAAACAATGACGTTCTTTTTTCGCCTCATAGAAAATACAATTTGGCTTACAATCAAAGCTTATTAATGCAATTTTTAGGTTATATATAAAAGTCTTATATCTTTAAAAAGCTTAAAAACCCAGGAATTTAGCAAATGTCTCAGTTTTACAATAGCTATAACGACCATAACATAACACGGTATAATGTGAGCTATGTCCGTGGTGAACACAGCCATTAGTGTGCTAGTAGCTACTTAGCAATATAGCAAACCACAGAGGCAATAACATAATTTACAAAATAAATTGTACTTACAGTGGAAAATCTTTCTTTTTCGTCATCGATGAGTCCCAGTAATGACAACGAGCATAGTTTTCCCAGGTATAATCCATCCTGTTGTGGAAATGAGTATTTCATTATCGTCTATGTACGAGCATCTATTATGAAACTAACCACAGGCATGTTGTTCATAAATCATGGGACACGCTTCCGAAACAAAGACGCATTTGAAGCGTACTGGTACCCTCCCCGATTTCATCATATTCGGAATCCTTATGAAACAGATGTTAAAAATGAGCAAGATCACCAATTTTAACCTAACTACACCAGAGACTACACCATAGTTTATTAAAAAATTGGTTGATCTGTCTCAGGAATCGAATAAAACATCATCACATTATGTTTTTTGTGGAAATATACTTTTTCAAATAATGCTATAGCTGATTGGCTGTTCACTCTGTCATTCTAAAATGTTAGACCTATGTTGTCATCCCTGTGGGACATGATTACAAGTGATTCCAGGACCCTATCTCAATATATGACTGTGTAGTTGTCTTTCAAAGCGGATGTAGAAAAATAAAAACAGAAAAATATTATGCTTTTTTTTTCATCTTGTGCCATATTCACTGTAGACATTTATTCTAAATAAATTTTAAATACACAAAACATTCAAAATCTTTCCTTTTAAAAAATATCAACCATATCAATGTACAGTGCCTTGCAAAAGTATTCGGCCCCCTTGAACTTTTCGACCCTTTTGCCACATTGTAGGCTTCAAACATAAAGATATGAAACTGAATTTTTTTTGTGAAGAATCAACAAATAAAAACTGAAAAATTGGGCATGCAAAATTATTCAGCCCCCTTAAGTTAATACTTTGTAGCGCCACCTTTTGCTGCGATTACAGCTGTAAGTCACTTGGGGTATGTCTCTATCAGTTATGCACATCGAGAGACTGAAATTTTTGCCCATTCCTCCTTGCAAAACAGCTCGAACTCAGTGAGGTTGGATGGAGAGCGATTGTGAACAGCAGATTTCAGTTCTTTTCACAGTTTCTCGATTGGGTTCACGTCTGGACTTTGACTTGCCATTCCAACACCTGGATATGTTTATTTGTGAACCATTCCATTGTAGATTTTGCTTTATGTTTTGGATCATTGTCTTGTTGGAAGACAAATCTCCATCCCAGTCTCAGGTCTTTTGCAGACTCCATCAGGTTTTCTTCCAGAATGGTCCTGTATTTGGCTCCATCCATCTTCCCATCAATTTTAGCCAACTTCCCTGTTCCTGCTGAAGAGAAGCAGGCCCAAACCATGATGCTGCCAACACCATGTTTGACAGTGGGGATGGTGTGTTCAGGGTGATGAGCTGTGTTGCTTTTACGCCAAACGTTTTGCATTGTTGCCAAAAAGTTCGATTTTGGTTTCATCTGACCAGAGCACCTTCTTCCACATGTTTGGTGTGTCTCCCAGGTGGCTTGTGGCAAACTTTAAACAAAACTTTTTATGGATATCTTTCAGAAATGGCTTTCTTCTTGCCACTCTTCCATTAAGGCCAGATTTGTATCAGTATACAACTGATTGTTGTCCTATGGACAGACTCGCCCACCTCAGCTGTAGATCTCTGCAGTTCATCCAGAGTGATCATGGGCCTCTTGGCTGCATCTCTGATCAGTCTTCTCCTTGTATGAGCTGAAAGTTTAAAGGGACGGGCGGGTCTTGGTAGATTTGCAGTGGTCTGATACTCCTTCCATTTCAATGTTATCGCTTGCACAGTGCTTCTTGGGAAATATTTCTGTATCCCAATCCGGCTTTAAACTTCTCCACAACAGTATCTTGGACCTGCCTGGTGTGTTCCTTGTTCTTCATGATGCTCTCCGTGCTTTCAACAGACCTCTGTGACTATCACAGAGCAGTTGCATTTATACGGAGACTTGATACACACAGGTGGATTCTATCATTCTATTCATCATTAGTCATTTAGGTCAACATTGGCTCATTCAGAGATCCTCACTGAACTTCTGGAGAGAGTTTGCTGCACTGAAAGTAAAGGGGCTGAATAATTTTGCTCACCCAATTTGTCAGTTTTTATTTGTTAAAAAAGTTTGAAATATCCAATAAATTTCGTTCCACTTCATGATTGTGTCCCACTTGTTGTTGCTTCTTCACAAAAAATTACAGTTTTATATCTTTATGTTTGAAGCCTGAAATGTGGCAAAAGGTCGAAATGTTCAAGGGGGCCGAATACTTTCGCAAGGCACTGTTTATAAGCAACTGCATTTTTATGGTATAGCTATGAATAAAAAAAGTAATATTAAACAAACTTAACACTGGGTATCAAACCCGGGTCTTCCATATATACCCCTTTTCCACCAAAGCTGGCTTTGGTTCTGAACTGGTGATGGTTCACAGTTGGTTCAACTTGCAAAACTTTTCAGAACCTATTTATTTTTCCACATACTAGAGAGCCCAGAGAATGACGCCTTTACGTCACTGTGTACATTCCCATACGTTGCAGCTTTCCCAGAAGGGCTAGCACCAACTTCAATCATAGAAACTACAATGGCGGACTATACTTCATATACTGTCACTGGGACTACACAGTCTTTCTCCAAATGTTTCTCCTGGCTTTGCAATCCTACATTGGGATCAGAAGAAAAGATTAGAAGACATTTGTGCTAATTTTCTGGAATACTATGGAAAGAGGTTATGTTCAACAAGGGTAATTATCTAACATGTTTCGATCCTTATTATTGATGTTAGCTCTTGTTGGAAGCACCGTTGGCTAAGCATACCTGCCAACCAAAGTCAAAGTACGATGGTGCTAAATACTACGCTTGAAGACACAAAAATTGTATTTGCCAGTGTTTTTTTTCACTGTTAAAAATAATATTACCAGTGCTGAGCCATTTATAGGATTCAGGCAAAGGAAAAAAAAGATGCACCTGCTTCTACCGCGGTTGATGGGTCTCTATCTAGTAATCGTGATACAGCTGCTGGATTCACTCATGGCAGCTCCACCTCATCCGTTGACAATGACCCACCACTGATGCGTTAGGAAACTGGTAGGGAAATTGACCAAACTGTTTGTCTATACATGATTTGAAAAGGGGCTACTCAAGGACATAGCTAACCAACACTCTCATAGTTGGCTAGCTTTTATGCTGACATCTTAACAAGGTAGCTAGCTACAGTAACTAATGTTAATAATGCAGGTAGGTTAGCTATGTAGCGCTTGTGCAGCTAACTAACTTCACAGCTTTTAGTCAACTAGTGGTAGAGAGACCTTGCTCATTGAAAGGTCACAGATAGGTATGTGGTTAAAATGCATAGTCCTATTTAGTGCTTGCACACTTGTGTGATTCATGTGACAGCACGTTATGTACAGCAAAAAATTACAGTTTTATATCTTTATGTTTTAAGCCTGAAATGTGGCAAAAGGTCAATGTTCAAGGGGGCCGAATACCTTCGCAAAGACACTGTACTTGCTTCAGGTCCATTGTAACAAGAGGCTAAATTGTGTTTTTTAAGGCAGAATTTGACAATTAGGGGGTGAGCCTTAACAGGTTAACAACATCAGTCTCATTCTTGACTCTTTAAATTGAAATGCTGGGGCTTTGAATTTGCTGACACAGTTTACAACCTGAAAAAATGTTTTGGACCAAACAGAATGTACTGCCATATTGCCACCTCCTTACATAGGCTTTGTGATGAAGACAATGTCTCTCCATCCTTCTTCTCTGCAAATTTTGGCATTTTGCAGCAAAGTGCTTTTACTCTGTAAGTGGTTCACTACCATCTTGTTGTTGATAGGCTTTTCACTGTCAGCTTTCCATGACACAGTAGTATTGGCCAGTGCTGTATTGAAGAGCTGAAGAGGTTGTAAAGCTTCCGAAGAATGCCAAAGAAGCTCAAAGAGAGAACAGATGAACTAGCAGCTTCAGAGAACAGATGACCTGGTGGCTTCAGCTACAAAATGGTTGAGTGTGTGACTGCAACAAGGAACACTATGGGCCCTATTTTAAAGATCTAAGTGCACAGCGGTAAAGCGCATGGTGCAAGTGCGCTTTGTGCGTGTCCAAATCTACTTTTGCTAGTTTGATGGTGGAAAAAATTGTCCATGCACCGGGTGCATGGTTCAAAAGGGTTGTACCAAGTGTCTTCATTAATTCATAGGTGTGTTTTGGGCGTAACATGAAATAAATCAGAGTGTTATCTCCCATTCCCTTTAAGAGCCATACGCGTTTGTAACTTAGCTCATCAATATTGTGATGGCAGATTTGCACCGTAATATTTTATTTGGAATCTTTTACATGTTTGTGTGCTGCTGTGCTTCCCTGTCTGTGTGTAACCAGCATAGTGTGCATTTGATGGGCGCAGGTGCATTTGCTTTTTAAATGACGCGGGTGCTGGACGGAAAATTAACAACTGCGTCGGTCTTAAACTAGCAAAGACACTTGCGTTTGGGCTTTGCGCTGCATTGCGCTGGGTGCAATATAGGGCCCAAAGCATTCTTGTTAGTGATGAATCACAGTTGACCATACGTAGTACCAAGGATAATTGTTCTGTGCGACGGATGTATGGGGTGCAGTCCATTATGACTGAGAGTGACTATGGTTTTTCCTGTTTTAATTCATTCTTTTAATTCATGCCATTGTTACATATTAGCACGATGCAATTTGCCCATAAATTTGAATCGTGATTTTATTTGCTTTGAATTGATATCACGATTCTCCCACAAAGTGTAATGTTTATTGCACATCTGAACTCAAGATGGGCCTATACCAGTACTCGGTATAAGTTCTAATTATTGATAAACACTCAATTTTCCTCATAGCAATTCTCCAGTTCAAATGGCAAAATACGAAATCACTTTTGTCTTTGGTATTTTCATGTAGCCTATTATTTGCAAAATTATTGGTGCATATATTAGAATACTCAAGAAAAAACGTGCACATTTAATTACAGGACCAAATGAAGGCTGTAATTTATTAGGCTAGTCACTGCATACTGTAGTGTCGCCAAATTAATAAACTTTCAGGAAGGAAAGACATGTCGGTTTGCAACACTTCTGGGTGAACAAAATAGTGGACGTTCTGACAGCCTATTTATCTTTTGTTCAATAGATTACAGTGTTAGTACAGATATAATTGTGTATTGATTATAAAACAAAATACCTTAACAGAATATTATATGATTAGGTCATTATCCCTGTTTGGAGAAAGTCACTTCAAACAGACATTCTCATCTTACACAAAACGTCTGCAAAGCTTAGAGCAAATGCGAACTCAAACATGCAGATATTGCATTTGCTTTCACAAACGTGTTTCTCTAATTTTAGCTAATTTGGGAAGGAGACGTAAACTATAGACATTTGTAATACATATTACACATTCTTGACCTGCAATGTAAATGGTGTTCTTCTGGATATTTATTAACATTTACTTTTCTATATTTGAATTGGTAGGGACAGATTATGGCGATGATGTGCCCTGGGCACAGATGTCTCAAAGGCCCCCTTCACCAAGTCTTTTGACAACAGTGTTGCACCTGTATGCCCAATCATACAGGATTAACAAGTGGCACTAATACATGGGAAGAGAATACACACAATATTCTGTACTTTCACATCAAAAATTTGTAAATTTTTCTATGTTGAATAATCTCACCAGTAACTATCAACATACTGTACAACATATCATATTTTAGCGCATGAAGCGCGCACCCGATTTTATCGCACACGCATGTACATCGTCTTGTTTTGTGTAAAAAAATATCAGCATTGCGTGCACCCTTACAAAGCGTGCATCAATTATAGAAAGGTGACAGTAATCTCCCCTGCCCATACCTCCATTGTGTTACAAATGTTAAACACCCAGCACAAATTTTAAACACCCAACCCCCCCACGTGCTGATTATATAAAACCAGCTATTGACAAAGTGGAGTACCCACATTAATGTTACTGCATACACAAAAAACTCAATGTATATTCAAACTGGCCTATACAGTTTAAGTGACTTTTCTTGTCTGAATAGCTAACTAGTGTTTGTACCTATATATTATCAAGCTTGTGTTAATTAAAAAGAAACACTTAGAATTGATCATCCGTTTATTCGTTCATACCATCCGACACCACCCGCTCGGTTCCCGCTCCAAACCACTAATCCAAAACACTTCCGGGGAACTTCATAACAGAAGTCCCCCTTTTCCTTTTGGTAAACAGTCATGTGAAATTCAGCATAATGGTATAATGTACATGAACACATTTGTTACTGTCTTAAACTTAACAAACTCCCACTCTTCTTAAAAAAAAACTTGAGTCAACATACTAACAGGACAACATCCTGCTTAAACAAAATATGACCTAGTATATTTCAACAAGCTCTCAAATATAACTCAAAGACAGACTTTGTTTTAATTCAGTTTCCATTGTCCTTCACTCAGTGCTTTGAGTAACTGACAAGCTGATGCCCCCTTCTTGGTAAGAGAGTCCGCAAGTTGTTCTTTTGTGTTGTACCACAGTACTCGCTCAACTCTCTGTGTTTGGACAAGTTCTTTGATACTACTTATCTCCAGACGGAGTCTTTTCTCAGAGACTGACTTTGTGGACTTAAGTGCATCAGCAAGCGAATGATTGTCTGTGACACAGATTATTGGTGGAGCATGTTCAGCATCACCAGTAGTTAGTTGTGAGAACAGTGTGGACAAAAAAATAGAATTGTCAATTCCATCAGACATTGCCAAAGTTTCACCAGCAAGTGTGCTCCGCACAATCCTCTTGACTCTTTGATTGCCATTAAAGGGGTAAGAATATTCCATTTTCTCCCATTAGAAGAATCAAGTGCCCTCCTTGGGTGCCTCCATCTGAAAGATTTCCAAACGAAGCATTGCTGAACACAATCATCTTAAGAGCGCTGTCTCTGCCCAAGTGTTGGAAGTTTAGAATTACCTTCTTGGACTTAAGTTTGCACACTATCCGGTTTGCTTCATGGATTGTCTGCAAAGTTGCATTTTTTATGTTTGATGTCAAATTGCTTGCATCAAATATAATATCTGGCCTGCTCTGCCTTGCCACCCAGAGAATTTGGCCTATTTTTGATCTGAGTTGATCTTTTTCCTCCTCGCAGAGAGATGAGTCTTGTTCCACAGCTCGTGAAGGATCCATATGTATGGGCTGCATGTGTTGAATGTAGTTCTCCTGGTGTATTTGTAATTTTTGTCAACAGTCACAAAATCTATTCCCACATAACAGAAGTGTTCATGTTCCTCACGTCCAACTTGGAAAACAGATCTGAGGTGTGGTATTACGGTTGTGGAGAAACTTTCCGTGCCCCCCCATATGAAGTCATCCACATGACAGGCAAGCACCCCAGTGACAGTGCAGTCCTGATCTAGCCAATAAAAAACAGCTGGATCAACCTTGGACATTTTTCCTCCTGCTTTCAGCACTATGTCTTTCACTCTATTGTACCAGTACAATGAAGCATCTGCCAGACCATATACACACTTTTTGAGCTTCCATAATGTTCCCTCACAGATGGCCTCAGGGGGTGGCCTGATGTAGATGTCACGTGACAGTTCTATTCCCTCCAGAAATGCAGATTTGATTTCCATGGAATGAAGTGTCCACTGTCTTTGACAAATAACTGCCACCAGTAGTCACAGAGACTCTGAAGCACATGTGGGTGAATCCTTTTGTAGCTCTAACACATTTAACTCCTCAAAACTTCTGGCCACCAATCGTGCTTTCGGTACTAGTCCAGTTTGTGTTTCCTTGAGAGTGCACACCCATTTGGTAGAGATGCACTTTTGTCCCTCATCCTGAACTTCCTCAAACACACTGTTATCTCTCCAACTCTTCATCTCTTCTTGTTTGGCTAGGTCAAAGGATAGATCTTTTGTTACCAATACATCCTCACTGACATTTGTGGCACTAACAGTAGTAACAGCGGGTTCTATTTGAAGACCCTCTAAACATGATGTCAACTGAATCTTTACTGCCTGCAACATTAGTGGGTTCTATGAGCAGAAGTTTATACCAGTCTTTGTATTTGCCAGTAGCTTTGCCTGCACGCCCTAGTACTTTTGCTGTGTGCAAAGCCCCACTGTCTCTGTCTCTGTATTTTAGAACTTGCCCTGTTTTTAGACGGACATCAGTTCCCTGCTCTGTATCACTTTGTGTCCCTATGTTGTCACTTGCGTGCTGTGCTGCTACATTCTGCCCCATAGTGGATGCCCCTGCGTGTTGAATTTGCACAGAACTCTGCTGTATTTCTGTTACAGTTTCTGTTCCCTCCGTGTTGTTGACTGCACCTTCTGTCATCTCCTGTCTTTGCACATTGTTTGTGTCAATTTCAGCATCATCCTTATTGACATGTTGATCTCCGCTGTCCGGGTTTACTTTTCTTAGTCTGAGGTAGTGTACCCTAATGCATGTTCCTCCATGTCTGACAAACACCACTGCACCATCCTGGCCAATGACAACTCCTGGTCCTTTCCACTTTGGACAATCAACTCTCTTGTAGTACACTTTGTCACCCATTTTATATTTCTCATCTGTGTGACGCAGTTGTTTACACAGTGCTTTCCGTATTCTTTCTGAGCATTCTGCTTCAGTGAACGCCTTTCTTGATGCATTAAAGCAGAGATGTGTTTTGCCACCCACTCACTTTTCGTGGTGCCCTCTAAAGCTGGGGGCTTGTCGGTTAATACAGATGGCAGGTTGGGATTCTGTCCAAACACCAACTGATGAGGACTGTAGCCATGGACATTTTGCATGGTGTTCTTTGCCATAAGAGCCCAGTCCAATGCAGTGTCCCAGTCACAACCGTTACTTGTCCTCACTTTCATTATGATCTCCGTAAGTGTTTGGTTGTGTCGCTCTGTAAGTCCATTGCTCCACGGGCTGTATGCTGCTGTTGTCTTTGTTTTCTGCCATGTCTCTAACCTCATCATTGTTAAATTCTCCCCCATTGTCACTAAACAGTTTCTGAGGTGGACCATGTACACTTATCCAGACATGGACAAAGTGTTTCACAATTTCAGAAGACTACTTTGTGGTTAGTATGCTGCCTGCACTAAAACTTGTGAACTGGTCAATAATGTGGAGATACCACACACCTGGTTCAAGTTCATGCAGATCTACTGCAACAGTTTCATTGTACTGAGATGCCAGTGGTAGGCCAACAGCAGGCTTTGGTTTGGTCTTACTGTATATTTGACACGTTTTACATTCACTCACAATTTTTTCCAGAATGACACTACATTCTGCATCTTTATTCCCTGAGCTAGTAAGAAGTCTCTGCAGTCTGTCAGCAGAAGCATGACAAAATTGTCTGTGAAGCTTCATCAGGATTTTATGTTTTTCTGCTGAGCAAATTTTTTCTGAGATTGTCAGTATTTCCTCGTCACACTGACTTTGTACATCCTCATTCTTTTGTTCCGTTAGAGTGACATCTTCAAAAGCTACCAAGACACATTTGTCACCTTGAATGGTTTACTTTTCATTGTCCATAATGTTTACACAGTAATGACCAGAGCTTGTAAAGTAAAGTTTTACAGGTTGACTGAAAATCACCGCACTGTCATTCTCTATATCCAGCACTGTCCTGGCTCTCTTCATGGATGCCTTGCTCAAGAGTAGTGGAATCTTCACTGGCACAACTTCAGTTTCAATATGACACTTAGTTTGTCCAATCTTTGCAGGAATTTTCAACTTTCTGTTGGAATAGACAACTTTTCCATCACCAAACTTAAAGGGTCTGTGACTGTGTGTTCCTGTCTTCCTCAGGTCTTTTATCTCATTTTGGCTTAGTTCAGCGATGTAGCTATTTATCCATTCCTGTCCACACACAGTCCGTGTGCATGCAGTGTCTATTATTGCTGAGCCGAAACACTCTGTCATAAATATTTCTGCTTCAGTGGGCGACTCTTTGTATACAGAATAATGTTGCACTGCTCTATATTATCTGTTTTACAATCTTCAGTAAGTTTGACTTGCTCACCTCTGTGTGGACAGTCTTTGGCCCAGTGGAACGTGCTTTGACAAACAGCGCATTTTGATCTGCGTCCATACCTGTCCAGAGGGTTAGTGCCAGGCAGTGGTGTCTTTTGCTGAACATTTTGCTGAACATTTTGCGACCATGGCTTGCTCCTTTGTCGCCTTTGTTCAGTTACACATGCTGTTTCCTGATTAATCCCCACTGTAGGAGCAGACTTTCCTCCGAAAATCCTCTTCAGTGCTGACTTCATTGACGCAAAATTCAAATCAGTACATGCTGTCAGAGCTAACTGTCGGTCTTTCACTTCTAAGCACGCAGTGTCCAGCAGTTTAAATGCTAATACTGCGTCGGGAAGCTCCATCTTATATTTACGCATCCGCGAGTACCGCTGTTCAAAATCAATTATATAGTCTGTCACGGAAACACTGCTATCTTTCGTAATCCGGTCAAAGCTCGAGTACGCCTCATAAACCTGGTCCTTTTCTTTTTTGAGAAACAAATCATCGAGTTTCACAAGTAAAGTGTTCATGCCAGTGTCCTTATTCAAATCATCTACCGGTATTTCCATCGCCGTTTCTCTCGCTCTTCCTGACAGCGCCAAAGCCACAGCAAGCGCCTGTTTCTATTTTTCGAGTTCCGTAACCCTGGTCCAAATTGCGACTTCATTCTTCCAACTTTCATATGGTTTTCCTTCATCAAAGGTTGGTGGTACTCTGTAGTTGCTAACCATCCTCTGCTACCAATGTTAATTAAAAAGATACACTTAAAATTGATCATCCGTTTATTCGTTCATACCATCCGACACCACCCGCTCGGTTCCCGCTCCAAACCACTAACCCAAAACACTTCCGGGAAACTTCATAACAAAAGTCCCCCTTTTCCTTTTGGTAAACAGTCATGTGAAATTGTAAACAACATTTAGCATAATGGTATAATGTACATGAACACAGTCTTAAACTTAACAGCTTGTGTTTAAAAAAATCCTACATTGGTATTTACGAAGAGAATTAAGAATGTGTCTATGCAAGTGGATAGACGATCCTGACAATTTTATACCCACCGTAGGAAATCCCAATTGATAAATACCACTTGTTCCTAGCATCAGTGTTGGTGCACAGTCTCTATGATTTGCCTATCAACACACCCCTAAATACCTGCGGGAAATATAAGCTACAATGAGGTTCAATGACAGAAGGTGCCATGTAGTGTAAAATGATGAGCGCATGATTGTTACTCGCTTCACCAGTAAAAAGTAAAACTTTGCTAAAGATAAAAGTGTATTGCATTGAGAAATATGCTGTTCTTCAAAATGTTCAACAGTTATAGGCATATATTAGTAATAGCGTAATAATGTAGCCTATATAGGCATCTATTAGTAACAGCGTAATAATTTAGCCTAAATAAATGCCATGATATTTGTCCTGCTGAATACATTGTATTCCAACCTCATGCAATCATATTTAAAAGCATTATTTCTGCTTATTATCATCCGTAAGTTGAGTGGAATTCTGTTTGATTCATATAGCCTACTGTACTATTCTTCTGGGTGCCATCTTCAGTAGCTACTGTAGAATACAGCAGGAGGAATGCCCCGGACATTTCACGGTTGTACTGTAGAATGCGGCAGGAGAAACGCCCCGGAATGATCCGAAATCGTGGACAACATCTTTCTTGAAAGCAGCATCTGGCGTATAAAGAAAGTTTTGTCTCAAAAGTTTATAACAATTGTTCATACGTAACGAATGATCATTGTTCTGTGCATATCCCTATACCATACACACTGCTGAGCTGTGTGGTACATTGATTCTTCGCAAATATAGATGATTATTCACAAAAGTGATACGCTGGAGAAAGTCACTTCAAACAGACATCCTCATTTTACAAAAAAGGTCTGCAATGCTTATAGTGCAAATGTGAACACAAACATGCAGCTTTTGCATTCGCTTTCACAAAGGTGTTTTTTCTCATTTTATCTAATTAGGGAATGAAACGTAAACTATTGACATGTGTAATAAATATTAGAAATTCTTGACCTGCAATGTAAATGATGTTCTTCTGAATATGTAGCTATTCATCTGACCATTTTTAGGAAGGCTTATGTAATTTAAACAAACTCATTATGATTCCGACCCTTTGAGCAATTATGTCCGCAATAGTGCATGGAAAAAGTATGACACATGCATACACTCATACTGTATGATCATACCTACTGAATTGTGCCCCTACCACTAACCCAATTTGTTTTTTAACATAACATCGTTTTATTTTATATACATCAAAACAAAGTCTGCTGAGCCCATGTACTTTTCAACATACTGTAGCTCAGCGGCGTTGGGTGGATCTTAATTGGGGAGGGCGGGCTCATGTTACGCTCGGGATCGGAGCGAATGGAACGGTGCGCAACACACCAAACCCAGTGTGCGATACCGTGCGATACCGTTCCATTTCCTCCAGTCCGGAGAGTAATATGAGCCAGCGCCCCCAAATTAAGATCCACCGACCGCTGCTGCTGTAGCTACAGCATACTTTACAACTCTATCAAAAAGCTCCAAATCATATCACAGGAGAAAGTTAAGCATACTTTACAACTCTATCAAAAAGCTCCAAATCATATCACAGGAGAAAATTACATGAATAATATACATTTCCACATTTCGCAGACATTTCATTACATTTCATGAAAATAATACAGTAAATTTGACAGGGCCCCCTGCTGCCCCTGTGCCCCGGGCAAGTTCCCAGTAGCCATGTGCGTTAATCCATGCCTGTGAATTGGCCCATATTGGAAGGTGAAAGGGATTGGAATCAGACATTAATCAGCTATTATTCCAAATGATGACTATAAAGGTCACTATAAATTTAATTTAGAGGATACAGACAGTGTTTTTCAAGTTGATGCCAAGCCATCAATGTATTTGTAACAATAGAACCCATATGCAACACTGAATTATTTTGTTTCAAAGCAGAGAAAGGCAGATTTTCTAATAGGTTGGGATAGTACATCTTCTAAAGAATTCCACAGAGACAGACTGATCCAACTGTATTTTTAGAGCTCTATGCTAAAATGCTAGATAGTAATATCTGAAATTAGGCAAATACATTTTTCATAGATTTTATTTAATCTCTTTTAATATATTTTAATGGCTCAAATTGCTATTTTGTAACTTGTAATTCTGCTTGTAATGCATACTACTAGTCAGCAGGAGGTCCCTACTCTCGACGGGGCACCAAGGAATGTTAAGAATCAATGACAGTGTATATACACTCACCTAAAGGATTATTAGGAACACCTGTTCAATTTCTCCTTAATGCAATGATCTACTCAACCAATCACATGGCAGTTGCTTCAATGCATTTAGGGGTGTGGTCCTGGTCAAGACAATCTCCTGAACTCCAAACTGAATGTCAGAATGGGAAAGCAAGGTGATTTAAGCAATTTTGAGCGTGGCATGGTTGTTGGTGCCAGACTGGCCAGTCTGAGTATTTCACAATCTGCTCAGTTACTGGGATTTTCATGCACAACCAGTTCTAGGGTTTACAAACAATGGTGTGAAAAGGGAAAAACATCCAGTATGCGGCAGTCCTGTAAGTGAAAAAATGCCTTGTTGATGCTAGAGGTCAGAGGAGAATGGGCCGACTGCGTCAAGCGGATAGAAGGGCAACTTTGACTGAAAAAAACACTTGTTACAACCGATGTATGCAGCAAAGCATTTGTGAAGCTGCAACACACACAAACTTAAGGCGGATGGGCTACAACAGCAGAAGACCCCACCGGGTACCACTCATCTCCACTACAAATAGGAAATAGAGGCTACAATTTGCAAGAACACACCAAAATTGGACAGTTGAAGACTGGAAAAATGTTGCCTGGTCTAATGAGTCTCGATTTCTTTTGAGACATTCAGATGGTAGAGTCAGAATTTGGCGTAAACAGAATGAGAACATGGATCCAGCATGCCTTGTTACCACTGTGCAGGCTGGTGGTGGTGGTGTAATGGTTTGGGGAATGTTTTCTTGGCACACTTTAGGCCCCTTAGTGCCAATTGGGCATCGTTTAAATGCCACGTCCTACCTGAGCATTGTTTCTGACCATGTCCATCCCTTTATGGCCACCATGTACCCATCCTCTGACGGCTACTTCCAGCAGGATAATGCACCATGTCACAAACATCGAATCATTTCAAATTGGTTTCTAGAACATGACAATGAGTTCACTGTACTAAAATGGCCCCCACAGTTACCAGATCTCAACCCAATAGAGCATCTTTGGGATGTGGTGGAACGGGAGCTTTGTGCCATTGATGTGCATCCCACAAATCTCCATCAACTGCAAGATGCTATCCAATCAATATGGGCCAACATTTCTGTTGAATCAATGCCACGTAGAATTTAGGCAGTTCTGAAGGCGAAAGGGGGTCAAACACAGTATTAGTATGGTGTTCCTAATAATCCTTTAGGTGAGTTTACTTCATTTGGGTGGGACTTGACTTCGAGAAGGTCCAGACATTGGTTCATTTTTCTTTGTAAGACTGCATTACAGAAACTAACTAGTTATTTATATAAAAAAATGTTGTGGTCAAATACTATGTCAGACTCAGTTGCAGAACCTCTTATTAGTAGAGACACCACAGGTTAAATCTGAGTTTGGTAAAACTTTATTTAAATGTCTGTTACATTACCTTTTTTATTTTATTTTTAAGTACAAATGTTTCTTTTGAAGTATATTTAGGTTTTTTATTTATATTTATTTTCCTTGTATTTTGTACGTTTCTTCTGTTTTAGCTTCTGTATTTACAATGGCTTGTAATGCCTTTATTTAGCCCTTCAAAATGCACTGGTTAATGTCGTATTCAACTTTGCAGAATGTCACATTTGACATTGGTATTTGTCACACAATTAAATGTGAATAACCATTTATAAATGATGATATATGGTTATGAAAGCTTTATTAAGGATGTATGTCATACTTATGAAGGCATAATGAAGCATTTATATTTTCAACACCATTTAAACTGGGACCAGAAAGGGGTACATTTTAATTGATCCATTGGGTTTGTTTATGTATTACTGATTTCAAATGAAATAATTAGATGTAGCCACTAGTTTGCAATGCTTTATTCGATCTCAGTTCTTGGTAGATTATTTGACATTGGTATTTATAAAAACACAACAAATGGTACAAGTGGTGACCAACATCCTCCAATCATATCTATATTTTTCTCTTCTCTCCTTGACTGCAGTTCTCGCATCCTTACAACACGCTCTCTCCTTTATTATTTTGAAAAGATTTATCCTGCGGAGAGGTAGTTGCACACTGCATGGGGGAATTTCTCACAGCACGAAATGTCAATCAACTTATGCATCTCTCTATGTTGATCCAACTCTATCTCCTCTCTCTCTCACAGTTTCATTATTTTGTAAATTTTTTTATATGGGGGAACCAAGCTGAGACCATATCTTTTAGAGCTATGCTGTGTGATACAATAGTCAAATGAATAAAAAGTAATTATTTAAAGGAGAATAAATCTAAAACATACAAAAAAAGTGATAAAATCAAGAATCCCAAAAATATAATGGAAACATTTACAAATTATAAATAACAACTACATTCACCATCATAGCAATAATTTGTCCATTAGGAACTAAAACATCAAGTTTAAGAATTTTCTGTAAATAATTAAGGAATGAGGGGCCCGTACACAAATGCAATTTTCCTGATCTCTGACTAAGCCTGAGCCATATCTAAAACCAATCAATGAGAGCGTGTCTGAAAACTGCCAATTCTTCAGTTTAATGTACATGTAAGGTAGTTGGTAGGTTATGTAATATAGCCTTATACAATCAGCCACTCTCTGGCCCTTCTAGAAACCAATGAGTTTGGTTTCAGCCAGTAATAAAATGCACCAGTAATAAAATGCAAAGCTCTATGGCCTTAACACTGAGGCTTATGCATGCATATACAGATGTTACTCGATAAAGTGGTGCTGTTCGTATCGCCTCAATAATCAGTGCATTTAGTTGCCAATGAATGGTCTGTACTCATCGCTGGGTGGTGCTAGACCACTTAAAAAAACAGGAGATTGCATTTCTAATGCCTCCTAGAGATATGTTTTTTGGGGACACAGACTGATATTAAATCAATGCAATTGTATTTTTAAACACAGTAGAATTACTTTCTTAATTTAAATAATGCTTTGTTTGTTTTAAAACGGCTTTAGGAAAGCAAACAAATATTGTAGACTATTGCGTCTGCATTCTCCAATCAGAATGCATCCCTGAATCCTTTATGAAAAGTGATAACTATTTACACAGTATATCAAAGTACAGTTTTACCTTGTGGGACAAAAACGGGTAACGAACAATTGTTTTAAGTCGTCATACTGTATACTGTAACCTCTGAAAGGCGCTTCCTCAAAAGATAACTTATTTTTTTTCATGGAAATCCCCGCAGCACTGTGGTGTAGCGGGCTAGATCGGTCACGATGACTGTGAAATATTTCAGTGTAGGGAGTTGCAAGGTGTAGTCCCACTGAAGGCCAACTGCTTTTTTCTCAGCTTATTTATAGAGGATGCATTCAATTTGTTTTTTTTTATAAATTATGGTTACTAGTTAGTTAAAAACTCCCATTACCTGGTCGTTTAGGTTTTATTTAATGACTGTATTTAAGATTATTTTCATTCAATGACATAGAATAGGCATGTGCTTACAAATGTATACTGTAGGCAATTAAAGATATATTTTTATCTGTCACCCTTTGTGCTGACCAGACCAGACTGAGATCATGAAGAAGTTGGCAGAGAAAAGTGTGCATCATTTCCCCTCTGCCAGACCTGCTCTGATGGCCAATTAGCTATAGTCATTGTGTTACAAAACCCCCAACCCCCCACGTGCTGATTACATGAAACTATTTCCAAGTGTAAAAACTTGTTGTTCAACATGTTACTGTAGCTCAAAAGCAAGTTTAGTAAAGTCTAGGGATGGGCCGATACCAATTTTTATGGACCGAGTACAAGTACAGATTATTTCATTTTGGGTAGGCTACTTGCCGATACGAGTACCGATAGAAGTAATTTTAATAACTATGCCAAATGTCAAAATTATAAATATACAAAAGTAAATATTCCTACATATCCAGAAGAACATCATTTACATTGCAGGTCTAGAATTTGTAATATTTATTACTCATGTCAAGAGTTTACATCTCCTTCCTTAATTAGCTAAAATGAGAGAAACACGTTTGTGAGAGCAAATGCAAAAGCTTAATGTTTCTGTTCGCATTTGCACTAAGCATTGCAGAAGTTTTGTGTAAGATGAGAATGTCTGTTTGAAGTGACTTTCTTCAAACAGGGATAATCACCTAATCATATAATATTCAGTTAAAGTGATGGATCGGAGTAATAAAAACCTAGGGTCCTTTGCACCTTCACCTCAAGCCAAACAACCCCTCAAAACGTTTTTCCCTTGATATAACATTGGTTGAGTTAGCGCTATCAGCTGAATGGCTTAGTGCAGGCGCTAATGGATCCAAGGGTGTGTCTCGTAAATAGCCCCACTAATAATGCCCGGAATGGTACCAAACTTCTACAGTAATACAAATAGGTTCTGTACTTATGAAAGAAGGCATTGAAAAGTTTGTAAGTGCACCAGAAGTATATTTACTTTACACTTGCCTGATGGCTGCTACTCTTGGCTAATTCCGCGAGATCCCGTGGAATCCTGCGAGATCACACACAGAGCACAACATGTATTGCCTAGCAGCCGAGAGTAGCAGCCATCAGGCAAGTGTTATGTATATCAAACTCCATTTCTTGTAAATGTTCTTCGGTGTACTCGGGCACAAACATGTATGGTTGGATGTCACTCAGTCAGAAAGTAAATGCAAGTTGTAAAATTCCTCATCTGCAAATCCTAGGTTAGTGGCAATTGTGTTACCAGCGACTTTAATTACGAACTGTTTCACAAAATCTAGAGTGCCGGGTGGGCGGGGCTTGGAATAAGGAAGCCAGCATTGTAGTTCTATACATACTGAAAAAATCATACCACCTCGTCTGTTTAGCATTAAAACGGCTGATCGAAATGTCACAGAAAGACAAGCTATACCTTAAAAAATCAAGGACAACCGAGGCTTTAAGGAGTAGGTTTGAATGCCAGATCAGTATAACAGGGATGCTTATTTTCGTGACAGAATACATGCCTACATTCATTTTTCTCCAAAGTCCATTGGACTCACATGGTGACGTCAGCGTGTGAAAATACCCAGCGAAATTTCAAATCTTGCTCTTACACTAGCCAGGCATGGGTGAAACATATCTCACTGTTCTACAAATGTCTGGGGGAAGCTACTAGCACCTCCAGATAGCTGTAGGGTGAAGTATCCCTTTTTATCAACACTGCCTTTGCCTATCCTCCTCTGTAGAAAGTGCTGCCAGCCAGTCAGAGGCAGGTACAGTAGTGCAGAAGGACAGTAAAAGCACTGTAGCAGTCAACATATAGGAGAATGAACCAGGTTGGAGAGGTAAGGCAAATGAGTAGGAAAGACTGGTCAACACTTATCAAAAGTATGAAACCATTCTTGTGGCTCATTATCCAGTTTTTGTAGTTATTTGAATGAACCTTGGTTTATTAACTTACAAACTATAATAATCTGCCATGTTAGTGGTGCATGATGTAGGTTGTGTTTTTCCGGGTCAGTGGCGGAATTGTTTTCGGGAACTGCAAGATAGCACCAGGGAACGTTTGCACCGGAACAAGGCTCTTCTTTTCGCTGATCCGCCCAACGAACGCAAGTTCATTCCCTAATTTACCGACGCACGTCTATGGGGGGAAAAGTCCCATATGCGTTGGGTGCAAGATAGGAATGATACATGCATTGGTGTAAAAAGTAAATTGCGCTGGGTGTAAGAAGGCCCATAGACACAAAATGCAACAATTTCAATGACTTCCTACATTAGTGTTAAAGTAAGGACATAAATTGAATAAAGCTCAATGGATTTCCCTTGATGTGAAAACACATGCACCAGGAAACAGTGGTCCTACATTTTAAATATAGAATTTGTATAGTTGTTCAATACATCATTTTCACTAATTTCCACATAAAGTGATCTGCAACATAAGTGAAATTATTGCTAAATGCTTTTATTTGGTCTCAGACTGATGTCTGTCAAAGAACTGTAACTCAGTAACTACTTTGAAATTGCTTATCTAGCTTTGTTCAGAATAGTTTTGGATGAAATTGCTTGGCATAGGTGTTCAATTAGTTAGAGAGACACAATTTCAAAAGACAATCTGGTATTGGAAGACAAATATGAATATATTTAAGATGGGGGCCCAGACATATATATTTTCATAGGGGACAGGATTACTCTTAACAGCCCTGAGTAAAATGACTGAGAATGCCATGTTTATGTTTTGCACTGTTTTAATTAAGGAATACAAATGCATTGTTAAAACAACCACACTTACAATTAGGATATTAGTAGAATAGTCCATATGAATAAATGGTTGGCCTTGTCACATTTTTTAATTTTATATTCTAGGTGTAAGTTTAGAACATAGTGTGTGATTATAAATGGATTTGTGGCAACAATGGGAAATGGGAATAATGGAAACTTGGAAAGGTCGTGTGTGTCTATGCATGCACGCACGCGTGTAGGGTGCTCTTTTTTAAACTTGAGCCCCTGCCCCCCAAAATGTCTGTGCTCGGCGCTGTGTAAATGCAGCTCTATTCATAGCGTTGCCAACATGTTGAATCTTTCGCTCCTGAGAGCGCAATCATTACAATATTGTCAGTGCTTGAAGTGGGGAAAAAAAGTGTCTGTACTCTCTTGCATTGGCAAATCATTATGACATTTGAAATTTCTAGAGTGAAAAACGACTTGGAGATATTGCTGGTACAAAAACAGTTAATTGTTATTAATAACAACATAAATGTATTTACGTAAACAAGTTGCGTGCATGTGTGCGTCCATGCGTGCGTCGTGTGCAAACGACTTACAAACAAGACACACATCTTTTTATTATTTTCAGCAGTCAAATAAATATCTATTACGGTCAGACGGCAGTCGCAGGCATCAGACAGCTTTTTCGAACTAGTATCCACAGAGAAGCGAACTTCTGATAGCATGGGCCGACTGCTTGCCTTTACGTGATTCATCGAGATCTGAATTAAGTCACGTAGTGCTCTCTAGGTAGTGTAGTTTATGTAACATTAGGTCATTACCGATCTCTCTGACACGCTTTCTCTGTCAGTGGTTTAATACTGGCTACATGCAAGAAGTAGTGGTACGCAAGAAAAAGTGCATGTATGCTTAAGAGTAATATGTAGAAGTGCGGGTACTGCTACCGGTGAGTACCGCTCCACTTCGAGCACTGAATATTGTTTCTAATAAAGTTTGTCATGTCCTGGTCCAAAGTCAGCACAGAAATTTGAACTGCAAACGTCACGAATGATCATTGTTCCTTGCATTATCCCTACCATCTTATACAACGCTGAGCTGTGTGATACATTGATTCTTTGCAAATATAGATGATATTATTCACAAAAATTATACAATAGTATACAATTTGAATAGGTCCTCTAAATAGATTGAGATAGAATAACAATATGCCTTTGCAGGGACTGGAACGTACAACGTGGGCCTATACACAGAAGAGAGACAAATAGCATTGTGACGTATATACGGGAATCCTCGGGAATTCCTGAAGAACAAGTCGCTTACCTGACATATATTGTTGCCTCCCATTGCCTAGCATCCACTGACGTATATTGTTCGAGATAAGAGATGTACTGTAGTTAACAAAGTGATTTCTCTTGCTGTAAGTCATGGGAAACTGTTCTGGTAGCATTTTTAACCTATTTCTTGATATAAAAAAAATAAAAGATAATCTTTCCCTACACAAAAGCGCCTAAAATTCACGATAGTTATCAATGTCGATCTGGTCACAATTCCTGTTGAAATAAAATTATTACAATCAGTAATAGATGTACTGTACCCATTACTAGTTTATGATGTGCCCATTACTACAGTAGTTTATGAAAGCAATAACGAACAGTGAATGACTAATAGATGTACCCATTACTACTTTTAGGTGAACAAAATGAACAGCAGCGATCTCTAAGAAAACTAAAAGCAGTAAAGAACAGTGTATGATTAATATACTGTAAAACCATAAATATACATTGGTGGCACGCTGGACTTGAACCCTGTCTGCCCGTTTGACAGACCTTAGTTGTTTCCACTACACCAGTGGTCCTCAAACCCTTCCATGGAGGGTCTAGTGTATGCTGGTTTTTGGCCTTTCCCTTCAATTAGAGCATAATTAGGACCCAGACTGCCAGGTGAGGGGAGATCCTAACCAATTAGTGAGCAACTCCATCAGGCTTGTACAAGGTAAAAGCGAAAACCTGCATACACTAGGCCCTCCATGGAAGGGTTTGAGGACCACTGCACTACACCATCACGCCCGTGTGAACTGGCCATGTTTTCGGTGGAGTTAAGTTTAACTGTTTAGACTGTGTAGGATTTCGTAAATTAAAAGGTATTTTAAATGTACAGTAAGCAGTTTACATGAGACAATTATATTGTTAAGTTTATTGTCATTTAACTTCAGAACGTACATATTTATTGATAAACACGTTGTACACTACTTTTTAGATTGATTTGGATGAGTGTGCATCCTGGAGCCACCTGGCGGCCATTTGTTGTATTGTTTTCTTTTAAAACTGCCACCGAAATTTAATTCACTCGGCTGAAGTGCGCACTCGACTCCACCCTTTTTGCACCACTTTATCGTGTGACATCTGTTTATTTGTCGCTCATTTTCAAGTGTTCATTAAAGAGTGGTATGCACCGAGGTACACCACAAACAGTTTTATTATGGTTATTTGTGATTTAAATTTTTTAAGTATAATTAGTGGCAATCAATCAAATTTAAAAATAAAGCCCTTTTTACCACAGCCATTGTCACTAAGTGCTTTGACAGACACCCGGGCCGAGACCCCCAGAAGCAAGTATCACAAGTAATGCACAGTGGCTAGGAAAAACTTCCTAGTAGGTGGGACCTGGGAAGAAACCTAGAGAGAGGCCAGACTCAAGGGGGTGGCCAGTCCTCTTCTGGCTGTACCGGGTGGGGGATCTGAAGGTACACAGCTTATACTTTTCTACTGTAAACGCATTCAGTCCCAAATAACCATGTGCTCAGTGAAGTTAGTTTCCACCCATTGGTTACCATCTCCTCCAGACTGAAACTCGACATCTGGATGAGACAGAAATACCATTAGACTGGGCAGAACCAAATTCAATAACTTGTAGCTAATGGTTTAAATAATGTTACATCATGGCTTAGGCAGGCTGTATGTTCTTGAAAAGCCACACATACCTACCATAATTTCCCATCTACACTTTCAGTAAATCTTTAATGACTAAGCTTGCAAACTGATTAGCTGTTCTGGAAAGCATATACAATCATGAAAATTGAATATATTAAGTTGTCAAGCAAAGACCATGCACTTACCTATGGAGTTGTTTGATGTTATACAACATTATTGTGAATGTAACTAACTAGTTCAGTTAGGTCTTAGTACCAGCAGAGTTTGGCAGCAGTACCTGATTCTTAATCAAAACCGAACAGTAAAATGATATAAATATACATTCCAAAAGATGTATTTGCTATCAGTTTAGAAGAACATAATGCCTTTCAAAAGCTAACTATAGCGTTTCTAAGATTGGTAGCTAGCTATATATTAGTATCATATCACCAGAACTGTCTCTCTTTTCCTCCTATTCCGTCTGGATCATCAATGTTGATGATAACATCGTCTGATTGGTTACATTAGGTCTTTTTCACAAGCGAAGAAGAATCAGGTCCAGCCTTCCATAACTCTTTCTCTCTCGCTCTCTCTCCCTCTATCTCTCTCTCGCTCAAATCTCCATCTAAGAATCTCTGTTTGCTTACAAATCGTTGTTTACACCTCTGTAAATCGTTTTGTCATGGAAGTGCGCCAAATCACTAACAAAAGTCAGAGCGTGTGAAAATTAAATGTGCATGTGTACAGATGCAATTATTTATTGAAAAAGTTAAATTACAAGTTTGTTAATATTTACAACATATCGTCTACACATCTGAGACTATGTTTACAAAAACAAATATTTCACAAATCATCACTTACACACTTGCACGTTGCCAATTACAACTACAAATCTTTTTTGCATATGCAAATCATTATGCCAACAATCTACCTTCATAGATCTACGCTGCATTTTTCCTGTGTTTTTACAGTAATTGAAATCGTCAAAGTTTGTATTGTCTTTTATGGTCACAAATCTGCTTGTGTCATTACATTATTTTTACCAAAATCAAGCTCAAGTGTTGTTACAAGGTTTTTCAATAGTGAATTAGAATGCGTGTTTTGTCCATTGTTGATTACAACAGATGCATCTGAGTAAGTGCATTATGTTATAATCAATGTAGTTTACAAAGTTTATTGTAGCTACAGGTGTACTCAGTTTTTTCTGTCGTTGAATACATTTGGCCAGAATATCCATAAACATTAAGAACTACGAAGAATGTACTGGCTATGACTAGACGGCAAATGCTAGACCTTGTACTTTCCATGGAAAATATAATAATGGAAAATGCTCTAGCACTCACTCTGATAGTTACCCTGGGTACTGCTACAGCTTTTGTTGTTTGGGAATACTGATTTGAAAACGGACTTGCTCCTTGAAAGCCGTGATGATTTTAAGGTGAGTAACACGTAAACATTGCTTATGTGTGGTGTTTGTTGTCAGTGTTTGATGCTATGAAACTTTTAATATCTATCAGTTATGAGTTGTATCCATGCTTTGAAAATGTTAAAATGTAGGCTATATGAGAAAGACGAGTTGTGTGGTGGAGGCTTTCCCCCTCACTGTGTAAAGCGCTTTGGGTTCTTGAAAAGCACTATATAAGCTGAACAAATTATTATATGTTTTTGTCTTGCAACAACCAATGTATTTGTCATATTCAATCTAGACTATAAATAGCCTCAGTGATGGTGCTGTATCTGACAAAAGACATGGCTCATTACTTTCACTTTTAATCTACAAATAAATATCTGTTTTGCAGATCTTGTGCCCTATTATTTATCTGGCATGATCACAAGATTGGTTTATTTATGATCATTCTCATTATGAAAAGAGTTGCCGTTATTAGTTGTGTGTGTTTGAAGGGACACTTCTAACTATGAGACAAGAGATTATTCTGCAGCTCATTCTATATATTGGGGTCTAAAGGTTTACAATTATCCACCAGTTGTTTATCTGTGGTCACTATATAAGGTACGTCATGGAAATGCCTTTTTCGATCAATTCTCGCTTCATTCCTAGTGGCATAGATTATTGTTTGTGTTTTTAAGAGTAGTAAGGCTGCTAGTAAATAATTTTATATTTGCGCAGGCGAAGCCTGTTTTGTTGTATGTGTTTCAGTTTCTCTCCAGTTTGATTGGTTTGAACTCAATCATAATATCAATCTTCTTCATTGGTTATCCAGCTGCAAGCTCTTCCCAATTAGTCATGTATTTAAGTTCAGTCTGAGTGTTTTGTCATTCATTGTTAGTGTTACTGTGTGTTGTTTGGTGTAGTGTTTGTTGTTCTGAAGTCTTTTCACTCACTGAAGACATTTTTGTATTGAGTGGTCTCTTTAATCTTTTCCAGAGCTGTAGGGTGTGAGCATATTTTTTGCTATCCCTGTTCTGCAGTCCTGACATTTATTGTACTTGGCAGTACCTACTTCTCATTAATAAGTTAATATACACTCACCAGCCACTTCATTAGGTACACCTGTTCAACTGTTCTTAATCCAAATATCTAATCAGCCAATCACCTGGCAACAAGTCACTGCATTTAGACATGTTCAAGACGATCTGGTGAACATCAAACCAAGCATCAGTATGTAGAATTACATTTAAGTGACCTAGAACGTGACGACTTGTGCTACTGTTGCCCATCTGCTTCAAGGTTCAATGTGTTGTCCGGATGGGTGAAAAAAATTGTTGAGCAACCCACTTATGTCTGGTTAGTGGTTCTCAAACATGGAAACAATATAGTTAATTCTAACATGATGTAATTTTCTCAGGTGTATTTCAAATTTTAGCGGCCAGAGCTCTGCTGATCTCTGTCTCTGGTCCTGCACTGTGCTCACTCACAGTGTGAGAGGGGGAGTGGCCAGCGGCCAGAGCTTTTATCTATATATATTCAACAATATCGTTTGCATTTCTAATCCAAACAACGTCAAACTTGGCATTGTCCTGCCACTTTAGGTATTCAAATACATGGTGAGGAAGGCCAGATGTGAGAATAGAACAGAGCTTAGCTTGAAATCCACTGCATCTGTGCTGACGGAATATGGAGGGGCGAAGCTGATGCCTAATGGCATGCTCACGTTCACATGTTCCATGACGACGGGGTGCGCAGAGCATCATAGTCGTAATTTGCCAAGGTATTTAGACTGCTTATGTATGCTTATGCCTGAGCGCAATGACATTAATGTTCGGACGCAAAACACAACATATTAATGAGCTGTTTCGGATGAAACACGCAAGATTTTCTATTTCGGGACTGCATAGTCTAGGCGGCAGACGTCGGTTGGCTAGGCGGCCACCTTGACTTCAAGTGGTGCGGGAAACCCTGCATTCTATGTATTGAGGCACTCCTCTGTACCCATCTTAGGCGGCGAGGTATGTGTACAGCTGTGCCTGGTCATAAGAGTGGATGTGGACACGTTGAATGTGAAATGTCTTTGAAGGTCTTGGTGAGTTTGATAGGGAATATCACAGCCACACACACCCTAACATTACACCAGTGATACATGGGTGCAGAAAAATACCATTGGGAATAATGGACAGACTGAAAAACACACTTGACAGCCTACTGCAGGCTGATGTGATCACACGAGTGACTGAACCCACATCTTGGGTGAACAATCTAGTGGTTGCTGGAAAAAAACAAGACTAAACTAAGGGTCTGTCTGGACCCCAGTGATTTGAATAAGGCGATCCTGAGACAGCAGTACGCCATTCCCATGACAGAGGAGGTCCTGCGCAAGCTGGCTGGGATGAAAATATTCTCTGTATTTATTTGCAGAATGTCAGAATAGCTTCCCAGAGCTGCTGTTTTGATGCAAACTGCCTCCCACCCTCATAGATCTTTTGCTTGAGGATGCTCCAAAGGTTCTCAATATGGTTGAGGTCAGGGGGGATGGGGGCCACACTATGAGTTTCTCTCTTTTATGCCCATAGCAGCCAATGACAGAGATATTCTTTGCAACACAAGGTGGTGCATTGTCATGCATGAAGATGATGGAAGGCACAGTTTGTCTTTTTGTACCATGGAAGAAAGTTCAGCTGCTGAATACTATCTGATTTTGAATCCCCAGGCTGTCTAGATGTTCGCAGACATCTGATTCATCTTTCTACACTCTAGGAAAGCATATTTACACAACGTTATGTCTAACATAGCCTATTCACATCCTGGTCACGCTGATTCACCTAGGTAGACAGCCAATGAGCTGGGCTTTTTTTCCACGCATGTTTATTTGATTCTTGTGAGCAAAATACTACATAAACTACAAGCACACATACCTCAGAAAGTGACACGGAATGGATGATTGACTCTACAAGCTCTCCACGCACGGAGGAGATGGGTCCGTGTATGAAGTAGCAATTTTTTTTGTAACCAGATCATGCCATTTGTATGAATGTGTGTTTTGTAAGAACGTAAACTTTTTTTTAACCTTACAATTTTTTTGTTTATATGAAAATGATTAATGTGGATACTTGGGGACACTTGGGCACAATCGTGAATGACACTTGGGATCCACTTACAAAATAGTCAATAGCTCCTTGGCTGTTGATTCTATCATTCTAGGATTTTAGACATATGTTGTCCTCCCTTGGGGGACATGATTAGAAGTCTTTCCAGGACCCATTGTCAATATGGCGTTTTATTTGCATTTGAAAGCTGATGTAGAAAAAGAAAGATGTATTTTCTTTCATCTTGTGCCAGATTCACTGTGTGAATAATTTATTCTAAATTATTTTTACATAAATACAAATGTCAGTCTTTCCAATAAATAAATATCAAGCATATTTTTCTCCTTGCTTCAGGTCCAGTGTAACAAGAGGTTAACTTTGGGTAGGTTTTTCAGGCAGAATTTGACAAGCAGAGCCCAATCCTTAAGAGGTTAATAAAAATCAAATTGTTGATGCATCAATCATCATTTTATTGCTGCTGGCTCTCTTTTAAAGAACTTCCACTGCAAACATTATTAGAAATTAACAGTCAAGCTGTACAGATGTTATTGTGGAAGGTTTTTCACAGAATCCCTTTTAAAATGATTTCCTTGATGCTTTGTTAACTGTTAATATTAAGAAAGCAACTTCGGTCAATGGTCAATATATTTGACCCTGCTGGTTAGTGCTGAACCACTAATCTCTGGAGCCATAACACCATTTTTTATCTGACATTAACTAATTTGGTCTATCCCAAAGGTTTAGAAAACCACACACGTGTTGCCTCTACACAAGGGCAGAGACACAAGTGACCTTGATAATGTTTGTGCAAATTTTTCTGTTTAGCTAAATTGTTGGAGTCTTTAGTATTTGCACAGCTGCATGCTTTCTTAGCTGAAAATCACATCCTAATTAATATCAATGTCTTTACACCCAGGCACAGCAGCTACATTAGTTATTAATGAAATTACTAAAACACTGGATGACAAAGCATATGGTGTGGCACTTTTTGTTGACCTGTCAAAGGCTTTTGATACAAAAGATCTTACTTTTATGTTGAAGAAATTGACTTAACTTGGTTTGTCTTATCACCCTTGCTTGTGATTTAAAAGTTATCTTAGTGATAGAACCCAGGCTATTGATGGTGTTGAATCAAACTTTCTAGCTTTTCAGAAGGGAGTTCCTCAAAGTAAATTTGTGAGTGTGTTTGTAGCAATCAATTGAAAATCGATTTAAACTGTGAAATTAACAAGTTTAGCCATAAATATAGTTTGCTGATTTCTGGATGTTGTTGTTGTGTCCCTGATAACGTATATTTGATGAAACCTGCAATGACTTTTACCATAAAAAATAAACTAAGTATTTTATTCATTAGCATGATAGTCTGCATAAGATATATTTTTAAGTATTATATTAATTTGTGTGATTGCCGTTACTGTTAAAAAACACCGAAGTAGGAAGGAGACAAAAGTATTCATTTGCTGCTAGGTCATTTTAGGGCTAGTGTGCACTCCGTCCGCATTCGAGATGCTGTTTTGTGCACAGCAACTTCCTCATTTGCCCCTGCCGAACGTTGTACAGACGACCTGAAAATTACGTTTTGTTTTCCTCACAAACGAACACTTGTCCATATATCAAACACGCTTGCATGTAATAATATGAAACTTGGTACACTTATAGATCTCATCGGGCCGAACAACTTTCGTGCTCTAAGTTTTACGTCAGCCCAACAGGAAGCCGGATATTGTGAATTGTTTATGGGTCGTTGTAAACGCCTCCTCTGGAATTTAAAGTACTTCTCCTAGGGAATTCATCCATTTGCCCTAAAAAGTTGGTGTGCATGAAGAAGAGACATTGAGGATGCTAAATTGCAAACGGATTTTTGATATCTCGAACGGTTTGGCCGTGGCGAGGAAACAGATTCATGGCAAGAAAAGAAACACAAAATGTTATAACGTCTGCATACATTAACCGATCTTGATGAAAGTTTAGAATTGTGTGCGTGCTAAGAGGCCGATCAGATAGATGTAACTATTGTGAGTCAAAGTTATAGTGCCACCAACTGGTAGTAGGAAGTGTGTCACTTTCTAAATGCTTTTGGGAAAAGTGGGGTGTTTAGTTTTACCTACAGTAACGACACACAGTATATAAATTTGTCTCATCGAGCCGGACAACTTTGTAATTTACAGTCATTAGCTCCGACCAACAGGAAGTCAGATATTTTGGTGAAAGTCAGGGCTGGTGTCTGTGCTTATTTGGGTGTGAGTGAGTTTGCCTTCCTGTTAACTGTCACAAAATCATACATAGGGTTATACTGCCCTCTTGTGTCCAAAACTAGACTACTAGAGTAGGCGAGAGGAGGTAATCGGCACTTTTGCCTCCAGGGCAGGACATCGTAATATCAATTCAATACACTTCTATTTCTTCATATTTTTTTCATCGTAGTTTCTTATTCGCCAAGACAAATTTCATAAAATGCCTTGGATTACCATTGGATTATTTTAAACTATACTTGTAAGAACATAATGAATGCGCAGTGTTGTTACCGGTTGCTACGACAACACAAACAAACTTTTGCTAGTGCGCATGTCCATTTACATTTACGGTCCTCTCTGAAAATAAAGTGTGAGTTGACAATCACTGTTTGTCTTGTTTTTAAGGTAACATTATTTTGTCGGCTATAATGCATCAGGAGCATGATGAAGTATAGCCGATAACATAATATATGCTTCCCAATACTATAGCGTTATACATTTCTGTACATGACATCTTAATGAAAGTGCAAGTTAATATCACAGTCATCATAAATGTCCAAGGGTTGTCATTTTAAACGAAGAACGCGTTGCTGACGCAAAACAGGCAGCCGCATCTCGTTCGTCCAATGATTTGTTCAAAATGTCATCCTCAATTCTCCAAGTTGTACGTACAACGACCTGATGGTAAAGCGAACATCAAAGGTGTTTAGCATAAGAGTAAGCAATCAAGTAAGGTGAGGAACAACAAATTTCACACACATGGAAAAATTCTCTTTATTTGAATGAGTGAACGTGGCTCTTAAAAGGTAATTAAAGGCACCGGGGTTGCGGTGCCACCGGCTTAAAGGAACCGGGGTTGCGGTGCCACCCGGCTTGGGCCCACAATCGCTGCTCGCAGCTATATTTAATTCCTACACATTATCTGCAGAATTTTCTCTCCTCTGTCTGTGTGTGGAGGGCTCTTTACCGGATTTCGCCACTAGATGTCCTCCTTAGCTTACCTTAGAGTGCAAAAAATACAGTGCAAGACAGATTTGATGACCGTGGTTCGATTCTCTAATACACAATTATAATAAATTGTGTTTATAGATGGGTCCTATACAAAGCTGGCTCTGGTCCGGAACTGGTGCTGGTTCACAGTTGGTTCAACTTGCAAACCTTTTTAGAACCTGTTAGTTTTTCCACACACTAGACAGCCCCATTGATTGTATACGGAGAGCCCAGAGAACGACGTCGTTACGTC
This sequence comes from Umbra pygmaea, assembly GCA_016801145.1. NCBI lineage: Eukaryota > Metazoa > Chordata > Actinopteri > Esociformes > Umbridae > Umbra > Umbra pygmaea. Next base: position 45,510 of record JACXGM010002466.1, read on the forward strand.
ACTGTGTATTTATGTAATTCCAAGTCAAAGAACTCTGGTACTAAATACTACTCTTAAATATGCAAAAACTGTATTTGCCAGTGCTTTTTCCACTGTTAAAGATCATATTACTAGTGCCGAGCCATTTACAGGATTCAGGCGTAGGGAAAGAAACTCATGCATCTGCTTCTCCCGCAGGTGGTGGGTCTCTACCTAGTAGTGATGGGTTGTTTGCGAACGAGTCGGCTCTAAGAGCCGGCTCTTTTAGGTGAACGTTGGGAGCCGACTCGCATATCAGAACAGCCAAATCTATTTATATATATAAAAAATAAAAGTAAGATATGACTAGTAAAAAGATTTTAAGAAATACAAAGAAGAAAATGAACAACATTAGCACACATTCGTCCTGACTGCTCATACTGCCTGTTTGTTCGTGCCTGTTTTTCCTTTCAATCAACGATGCACCAGGGAGGGAGGGCCTTGCCAACTAAAATTGTCCAACAGCAGAACACTCACTCACACAAGCTCAGCCAAGTAGAGAGAGGGAGAACACCTGTGAGTAAAATAACAGCAAAAAATGAGTGATAGACGGAAGCGAAGAAGCATTTGAATGTATTTTAATAATGTTAGCAATGTGAAAAAACAATCTCATATAAACCCGGCATATAGGAACTGTGCACCCAAATGTAAAGCTATCTGAGCTTCAATGTACAATATCGAAAATAAATATATTTATAATTTATCAGAATAAATTAGTTAATTTCAGTTTTATATACATTAAAACTTTATGCTTTAATTGCATATGTGTAATATCATCTTCATTCATTTTTTTCATAACAAACGGTGGTTATGTCCAAATAATATAGCAAGTCGGCCAGGTAACCTGACACTGCTTACTCAACAGTGTTGCTTAGTTACCTCTGCCCATCGATAACTCTTGAACTCTTGGGAGCTGTGAATGCCAGTGTCAGTTTACACCCGATCAAGTAGTTTATGGATATAACCACGGCGAATTGTTTGTTTTTTTGCTGAAAAAATACGTTTTGGAATATTGAATTGTATGACTTCGACAATCGACTAGTTTGGACTTCACTGGAAAATGGGAAATAAACGTAGGTATGTACACAAACTTATTTGTTCAAACTCGCTGTGTTATAAGGAATCAGTGCATTTGAAAAGGGGCTACTCAAGGACATAGCTAACCAACACTGTTATAGTTCGCTAGCTTTTTTGCTGACATCTAAACAAGCTAGCTAGCAGGTAGCTATTAACTAACGTTAATAATGCAGGTAGGTTAGCTACATAGTACTTGTGCA
>JACXGM010002467.1:0-12306 GCA_016801145.1 Umbra pygmaea
GTTTAAAGTTTGCCACAAGCCACCTGGGAGACACAACAAACAGGTGGAAGAAGGTGCTCTGGTCAGATGAAACCAAAATCGAACTTTTTGGCAACAATGCAATATGTTATGTTTGGCGTAAAAGCAACACAGCTCATCACCCTGAACACACCATCCCCACTGTCAAACATGGTGGCGGCAGCATCATGGTTTGGGCCTGCTTTTCTTCAGCAGGGACAGGGAAGATGGCTAAAATTCATGGAAAGATGGATGGAGCCAAATACATGACCATTCTGGAAGAAAACCTGATGGAGTCTGCAAAAGACATTAGACTGGGACGGAGATTTGTCTTCCAACAAGAAAATTATCCAAAACGTAAAGCAAAATCTACAATGGAATGGTTCACAAATAAACATATCTAGGTGTTAGAATGGCCAAGTCAAAGTCCAGACCTGAATCCATTCGAGAATCTGTGGAAAGAACTGAAAACTGCTGTTCACAAACGCTCTACATCCAACCTCACTGAGCTCGAGCTGTTTTGCAAGGAGGAATGGGCAAAAATGTCAGTCTCTCGATGTGCAAAACTAATAGAGACATACCCCAAGCAACTTACAGCTGTAATCGCAGCAAAAGGTGGCGCTACAAAGTATTAACCTGGGCTGAATAATTTTGCACGCCCAATATTTCAGTATTTTATTTGTTAAAAGTTTGAAAAATCCAATAAATTTCGTTCCACTTCATGATTGTGTCCCACTTGTTGTTGATTTTTCACAAAAAATTACAGTTTCATATCTTTATGTTTGAAGCCTGAAATGTGGCAAAAGTTCAAAGTTCAATGGGGCCAAATACTTTTGCAAGGCACTGTATGAGCTGTTATGCTGTAGGCTAATGTTACTGTTTTGCGCTCAATAGTAGTAACGAGCTGATTGACTCACAAACAAAACCAGCATTTTTCTCACCACATAGCAAAGCCATAACATAGTGAGTGAGAAGAACTAAGTTACATGCAACAATCCAACTATATATTTTACACTATTGACAAGGGAAAAGTCACTTGTCACGGTGTCTATGGCTAGCTTCTAGCCAATGCTAACATTGTCAAACAACAGTTTTCATTTGCATTGCTAAAGTTGGAGTACTTTACCTGTCCAGCAGAAAACAGGCAACTTCGGCATCGCTTTGAAAAAAATGTCCTTCATTAGAGCCTTCTATTTGGGAAAAGCCACACTGATGTCTACCTGGGATTTCTGCCTGCGTTGCTCCCGTATTCGTCTGGATTCATCATTCTTTTGCTTCTTCAAAGCAGATTCACCCTCCGTCGGCTCTTGTGCTAAATAATAGCTGTGGTCCTCCAATTGTCCAAAATTCCACTTCTAATAAAAGAGAGCTTCTACTATTACCTAATATTTAGAAACGTACAACTTCTTCTGCTGCTGCTGCTTTTTCTGCTGCTTCTCTTTCAAGGTAGTGACAAAACGTGCTCTGTAGCGCTGTTTGTTCACTGAGGACTACAGTAGAATCATGATGACAAAATACAGTGACCTCCAAAGACGGAAGTGCCTGCAGTTATGTAGATATAAATGGCTCATTCTAAGGTAGTGAAAACATAATGGTTCATTATGTAAGGTCTTTACACACCACTGAAATGATAGTTATGGATTTATATTGCATTTCTGTCAATAGATGTTTAGAAATATTACACACTGAACCTTTAATACTTCATACAAAGAGTGTAAACTATGCACATATAAAGGTTGTGATTTATTGCATATACATAATATACCATACTTATTGTATTGTTGAATACACATTTAATTCAAATTGTTTCTGATGTTTAATAGTGCTACAAAGCAATCACGTTTTTAGTCAACTGTGCTTGACAACGATTGCCGAAATAGGATGAGCGCGTGTCAGAAAGAATATTCAAAGCATATTTTTATTTAAGTGAGACTTTTAATGCCATGTTCTTGAATGTCTGACGTTTTTACTTTACATGCATCTTTAGGGGTATGCTAGCCTGGAAAACTCCAGACCCAAATCCTGAACGATATAGGGTCTGGCATCAAGTAATGAAAATGACTCCACTCGAGGGGCGGCATCAAGCGTGCATTTGAAAATCTCACTGTACGCAATTGGATAACACTACGACCAATCACCAGTGGGTTTTCGCTAAGCCCCTATGGCGGAGCTAACTGGTAGTTTAAACTCTTGCCGCATCAGATCGGTAAAACAGCAAAAACGTCCTTCTTAAAAAGGAATGATTTGAGCGCCGTCTTCTGTTCCTTTTTTAGACAAAAAGCCAAGTCGAACTCGTTCATTGTAGTGGTCAAAGCCGTTTTAATCAACTGCATCCATAGCGATCTTACAATGTTTACTAATGACTTCGAAGTCGCAGCGTGTCGTCATCTGTTTAACACGCCTCAGGACTGCCTATATCAGATACACCGATGTGATTGGTGCAGCTCATCTACAAGGGCATACTTAATGAGCAGAATTACTCGGTGCCAGAGTAACTTAATGTAAAATGTAAAAAATAGGCAAAATAGAAAATAAAATATGTTTAGGTGTTAATTTATATAATGAATATAGTATCTTATTTGCAAATATATAATTGAAATACATTGCTTTCTAATCAAATTCAAACATTCAAACTATTGTGCTTGTCAACCTTACCAAAGTCAGACATTCAGTGTCAGTCAGAGACTCAGTGTGCCTTACAACTCTCACTCCCGACATCCGAAAACTGTTCATTGTACAGTGCGAAATCTGAGTCTCTTCACTAACATGATACGAGGTCAATACCATCCCTTCATCCAAGGGTTGCAAAACAGCAGGGAACGGGAACCAACAACGGGGCCACAGTATACTGGCTAACTACTTAAGGCCCTGTATAAGTTCAAATTAAAACCAACCACAGAGGTAATCACAGTATACTGGCTAACTGCTCAAGCCACCATATAAGTTAATATTAGCCTATTAAGCCAAAAAGTCTTCCCGCCAGCGACTAGTAGTTTGCCAAATATTAGGAAAAGGCCTATTAATTGAATAATATTGTTTATGATGATACTCTGTTTGCTATCACAATAAATCATATTATAAGCTATAGATGTTTTAAACAAATGCTATTACAACAGTCAACAGATTCCGAGCATTGGTGAAAAAAAATCATGCTGCTAGCTAGCCATTTTGTTAACCTCAGAATGTAAAGCTATAATGTCTAATTCTAACAACATTAGCAGTCATCAGTTTATAGGGAATTTGAAATTATTACGTTGGATAGTAGGCTTTAGTACTATATCGTATAGTAATTTTATTTCTCAACATTTTTATTCATTTGCTGCTGGCTCATTTTAGGGCTAGTGTTGATGTGCACAGGTTTGCAGAAAACCACTTTATAACCTACTCATGAACCATCCTTTATATACCAAAGCTAGATTTTGACAAGGATTTGTGAAGTTATACTATTACTGTAGGTAAACCCATGTCCATGTCTTAAATATGTTTTGTTTGATCACAAATGAGATTGTTTAGTAATACTACAAGCTAGAATACATAATCCTTTGCCAGCATGCATTAAAATGTCATTCCTGACCAATCACAGGTATTTATTTTTCCATTTTTTACTTTGCTTTCGCTGTGGTATTTGTCTTAAAAAGCATTTCATGGCATTAAGGTCTTAAAGTCTTTAACATCAAACCTGCAGACACCCGGTAAACATAACTTGACACATTGTCTAGTAGCAGTACAATCTGTTGTCACTGTTAGAATCTTAGTAGTTACTTAATGTTTAGGTGACTTATAGTTATGTATTTGAAGAATTGTGAAGTGGCTGCTCTGGGTAAATTTCTAATGTAACTGTCTTATTCACCCTTCATTAGTTACGGATGCTGTTATCACTCTGGAGCCTTCTGTCATGACAGACGTCCATGCAGATGTAAGTACTCGTAATACTCCGGATATGGTTTAGAATAGATTTCAGTGGAACACAAAATTGTTTAATTGTCATTACAGGATGATGATGATGAAGACACCTTGTCCGCGACCATAAAGAGGGAGCATGCAGAGAGGCCTATTGAGGTTCACCCCTTAAATCACATCTAGCAGTTGGCAATACTATTGTACCAGAATAATACTAAAACAGTTTTCCCAACAGAGCAAAGCTGGAAATTACAAAGAAGAGGGTCCGTCCACCTCTACAGCACAACTTGCCTCTGTAAGAAGTTGTTTATCATTGGCCCATGACTTGGAATTAAATAGATCTTGCATTGAAATTGAATTTAACTTTGTGTTCCTACAGCTCCCTGTGAAACAGCTGTACAAGGTGTACTTAGAAAAACAAATACAAAAGTGTGATTTAGAAATGGACCACATACGACTACAAACACAAAAGACAAAAATGGAATTACAACTGCTGGAACACCAGATGGAGGTGGGTGAGGTAGGGAGGTGTGGAATTTAACTTGTTTGGACAACAACAAATTAACTGCTGTACTGTCTTTTCACTTGCAGGGAATAAAGAACACACCATGAAATGAAAGGCATATTGTCGTTATTTTACACCATTATGGCAAATCAATCACATTTACAAACAAAACATGTTGGCCAAAGTGCTTTACATACAGCCCAGAACAAAGTATAAAACAATTACAGAATTAATTACAATAAAATGCGAGAGAGAAGAGATGAGTTTTTAAATGAGATTAAAATGTATCAAGGGTGGAACAAGATCTTACATGGAGGGGTAAACTGTTCCATAAGCACAGAGCTGCAACAGAGAAGGCCCTGTCTCCTTTTGATTTTAGTCGAGACTTAGGAAGGTTTAGCTGAAACCTTTGTACAGATCATAGAGGTCTAGAGGATGTATGTTGCTGAAGAAGTTCACCAATGTAACCTGGTGCCATTCCATTTAAGCTTTTAAAAACAAACAGTAACATCTTATTTAACTCTGTATTTGACTGGAAGGCACTAAAGGGATGCTAGTACAGGTGTTATACTTGCATATTTCCTAGTCCCGTTAAAAGCCTAGCAGCAGCATTTTGAACTAACTGCAGACGTGAAAGTGATGCATGAGAGATACCATAGTACAATGAATAACAATAGTCCGATCTGGACGTAGTAAAAACGCATGCATAACAACGTCCAAATCATTGAAAGAAAAGTTTTCAATTTCGCTACATTCCTTAATTGGAAGAAGCCATCTCTAACCACTAAATTTATATGCTTATCAAATTTTAACTTGGCATCAAAGAGAACTCCAAGATTCCTCGCTTGATTATGTACCATTAGATTTAAAAAGGCCTACAGTATTTTAGTGAATTTATCGCGCGCAATATGCACGTTTTTAAATGTCACCCCCCCAGCTCATTATAGAATGCTTTTTTACACAAGATAACTACAGTCATTATTTTTGTTCTGTACTGTTATATACCAGCTATTTCTAAACTGATGTATGAAATAAATTGTGGTTTAACATGCATTTCAATGTTTAAACATGCCTATATGTTATTAGAGTAATGTTTTAATGTCTGAATAGTCCAGTCTCACTGGCAAAGATAATCACCAACTAGTGCCTGGATAAATATCAACCTAATGTCAAATATCAAATAGGCTAATTGACATCCAACCAGAAACTATAATTGTGTGTTTTTATTGAGTACTTGAAAAGACCTCCAGTAGGCAAATCAAACTACAAACTGGACAATTACCATATGTAAAGTATTGAGTAAAAAAGGATGAAAAATTATCACAGACTACTCACTTATACAGCACATACAAGCTTATATAATTACCACCCAAATATTTGTTTTTGAAAACAATAAATAATTTTATTGGACATATTACCGATAACGTCACGCTGTGTTGAATTCCAGCAGAATTCAACTGGACTGTGGCAGCGGCAGCAGGCTGGGGTTAAGGGGTTTCACCCCCACAAATGAGCTTAGCTCTCCCATCGTTTGAATTTTGGCCAACCTTCCCTTTCTCTTGCCTGACGTAGTTTAAACTAATGTCACTTGTTTCATATAGACGTGTAAACCAATGTTGAATTATTATAGAGACCATCGGAATTTGAACACTATATGCTAAACCCTTTAACAAAGCTAGTGGCTCAGCAGAATTTGTTTTGATGTAAATAAAAGTATTTTATAGTAAATAAACTCATTGGGTTAGTGGTAGGGGCACAATTCAGTATGATCATACAGTACGAGTATATTGATGTCATACTTTTTCTATACAATATTGTGCACATTGCTCAAACTGTCGGAATCATGATGAGTTTGTTTAAAGTACGTTACATATATGCCTTCCTAAAAAACAGTCAGATAAGTACTGTAGATAACACCCAGATTGACAAAGCCCACCCAAAGAATAGTATAATCACAAAAAAGCATATTGTAATCTTTAACATATTTGACATGGAAAGCACTTAATTAAATTGAATTAAAGCAAAGCAAATAAAAAATGTCCAAATGGCAAAGTATGCAGGCTTAATTCATATTACTTTTATCCTATTCCCTTTCAATTGTGGGCTTTTTATATTCAATATCGTTTGATTAAAAACATAATGTGTCACTAGTAACACTTGGGCATAGAAAGTTGTTATATTGTAACTAATGTGATCACTGCTTATTATCTTACTATTTTTGTCTCGTTTCCAGTCCAAATATCTAAAGAAATATCTTACATCAAAGCATTTACAAAACAAGTGTGAAAAAACACTTCAAAATTAAGTGATTTTTTGCTTAAAACAAGCTATATTATCTGCCAATGGGGTAAGAAAAATAATTGTTTTAGTTATAGCTTGTTTTAAGCAACAACAAACAAACAAATTCACTTTTTTTGCTTCAGAAAACAAGACATAATTTCTTATGCCATATCACTTGTCTCGTAAATGTATTTTTAATTAAGAATGTTTAGATATTTGAACTGGAAAGAAGTAAGATACTTACTTCAAATGCATTGAAATGCATTTTTTTCAATGATGATGTTTGCATATTCACACACTGTGGTACAAAAGCAGCTTACCTGTGTCTTTCACAGTGAGAGCATTGGTCTCTTCTTCACAACTGGGTCCTGGCTTTGTTTCTGACACTAAATGAAATGTTTTACATTGATGTCTCACCACAAATATCCCCTTTTTACAAAGCTTTCAAATCAAGTCAGTTTCATGAATGTATTGCTGGATCATCAGTTATCATTAATTATCTCAGGGCATGTTTAATTGAGCAGTCTTCATTACTATTAGTTCTTCTGAATGACTGTCCTACCTGCCCATTCTAGTGTGTTGGGCTCATGACCATGGCCGCGGGAACTAGGGGTGCTGAGGGTGCTGCAGCTCCCCCCGCTGACAGCACATAAATTTAAAATAATATAACTTGAAATAAAGTTTTAGTTTTTCAGACGATTTTTAATTTTCCACCTTTATTCCTGAAATAGTTCAAAATATAATTTCGTTTATAATAGAATATATATATTTAGAATATCAGATTTCTTTACAAATCCGTCAGAATTTTAAAAAGCAAATCAATCGGAGACTGATAGCAGAAGGACTTTTGATGATGGTCTAACTCCCAGCACCTCATCGAGCTGTTTAACGTTACATGATGTTGATGACGCTAGCAGCAGGACTATCGGTAAGACTATGTGCCCCCCCAAACATTGAGCTCCCCCAGGTACAACGTTAACTTTTTCTCACTGGCCCGGACTGAATTATTACTGGCCCAAATTAAATTAGGTAAAAATAAATAAAAATCTGTGTTTCTTTACATACATTTTTTCCCTCTTCACAACATCGTAGGTGAGACACATGTACAGAGGTTAACTTTGTGCATTTCAAACTAAATGCGGCTGAGGTCACACGTTTGGTGTAGTTCCTGAATAAGAACAAAATGACCAATAACGGGAGTTAATTAGTAACCAGTAATTTATGATATGAATAAAAATAATAGAAAATTATTAATTAACTAGTTAATTATAAACTCACACTACCTGGTTTAGTTTTTGTTTAGGAACTTCCCAAAATTGGTAACCCCAGACGCAATTAGTTGGTAAACACAACAATTACTGCAGCAGTCTACATGTGTCCTAGAATTGGTTAATATGAAGAAAATATATTGTCAGGATAATTGGACATCTTTTTTTCTTTGTGATTTTTTTTCCATATTTTCTTCTCTTCCCAATTCACTCTCTAATTCTGCCTTGTCCGCTCCGCAACCCCTTGTATTTAAACAATTAAAAGTAGTAAGTATAATGACTGTATTTAGGATTATTTTATACATACATTTACATTTAATATTAGTAATTTTTCGTAATCAACAACAACGATAGGCATTTCTAACAAGAAAGCCTCTGATTAGTTGCTCCATTAAGGTTTGAAAAGACGCAGTCAAATCTGATTTGTTTATTTGCCCTTGTTTAATTGCTCAAAAGTATCGGAAGGAAAAAAAGTATTGTATTTAAAGGAAAGTATTATAAACTGTTTTACCGAAATCACCTATAGGCTATTTGGCAAATATCCGCAGTATAATAACTGAATAACGGTGTCGGTGCTCAATACATTAATTTTCGACCCACATAAACTGTTCTTTCGATTAAATGATCACATTCTTTTTAGTCCTGCGCTAATGCATACAACATTTTGATTGGTCAAAAAGACGACACCGGTATTGCCAAACATAGAGGAGGGAGAAGGAACCGCATATGACAAAAATAGATTTTATTTGGAGATAAGCTAAAATTAAAGCAGGGGAGGGTCAAATATGACGAGCAAACCTTTTAATTTAAGACTTAGCTAAATGGTAATTGAGCACTGGCCCGAATGGGCAAGTGACTATATTTGTTTACTGGCCCGATGTTAGTTGTTACTGACCCCGGGCCATCATGCCGATTAGCCAATCCGGGCCTGAGAACAGCATATTTCTCAATGCAATACACTTTTATCTTTAGCTGCGTTTTACTTTTTACTGGTGAAGCGAGTAACAATCATGCGCTCGATATTTTACACTACATGGCACCTAATGTCAAGCTCGGAAATTTGGATTGTGTCATATTTAATGAACATCGTAGCTTGTGTTTCCCGCAGGTAATTATAGGGGTGTGTTGATAGGCGAATCGTAGACTGTGCACCCACACTGACACTAAGAACAAGTGGTATTTATAAATTGGGATTTCCTACCGATGTGCATAAAATGGAAATAGGATTGTTTGATTAATCCCATTTTTTTTGCATACACGCATTCTTAATTCTCCTCGTTGAGTACAAATTTGGGCTTTTTTAAATGCAAGCTTGATATTATATACCAACTCTAGTTAGTGATTTTGTTTCGCCAGTGAGACTGGGCTTAAATATATAGGCCCATTTTTCATGTACCCACTAACATTAATGCGGGTACTTCACTTTGGAAATAGCTGGTTTCAAATAATCAGCACATGGGGGGGAGGTTGAGTGTTTAACATTTATGTTGGGTGTTTAACATTTGTAACACAATGACTAGCTGAGTGGCCATCATCGGCATAAAGATGATAATATACATTATGTTTCTTACAAATATCAGCCAATGGAAGCATGTATATAGAAAATAAGACGATCCAGTATTGATCCTTGTGGAACCCTATAATTAATTAGAGCAGGAGACAAAAAATTTCCTAATTCCACAGAAAAGGTTCTACCAAAAAGAAATGAGCTACGCCAATTTAGAGCTTTTCCTTGAATCCCTGCCCACTTTCCAAGACAGTCCAATAGTATAGTATGCAGTGTGCACTATAGTACCAAATGCGGCAGTCAGATCAATTCAAACTAAAATTGCACACTTTCCTGAATCGACAGCTAAAAACAACTAATTTGACACTGAGGAAGGCAGGCTCTATATTGTGTTGAGCCCTGAATCCCAATTGTAACGTAACATACCATTTCCATTTAAATAAGTAGAAAGCTGTTGAAAGCAAGCCTTCTAAAATTTTTGACAGGGAAGACAATTTTGAAATTGGCTGAATTCTTTAAATAGCAACTTCCAGGTTAAATTGATAACTGAATTAATAGTTAATGTTGTCGGAAGGGATCTTTTTCAAAACACATGTAAGAATTATCTATGTTACACAAAACAAAGCAGAATTTTTTTTAAAAATTGCCCATAATAAGCCAGGCTCCGCCCGGCTAGCAACACGTCATATGACGTAGGCAGAGGTAAATACGAGCTGCGCTTTGCTCTCTCATTGCGTTTGTCGATATAGTTAGAGCAGTGGTGAGGGACACCGTGAGATATATAGAAAGTTTTACAGTAGCCATAATCGTAGCAGCTTAGTTTCACTTTCGTTTTCATCCGTAATTTGAGCATGAATTTGACAGACTACCTTGTGTTACGTCACTTCCGAGCTGTGATTTATAGATGTAGATGTTATTGTTAATTACAATTTATCTATAAATATTGTTTTTGGCAGTTATCTATCTCTCCAATCGAGTTGTTTTTCCATTACTGAACACTATGCTATATTGAGGTGTCCAACCTTCAAGTTGCTCTTTAAATCAGATGAATCCAAATTGAATTTATTTTTAGAAGGGGTTTCACCACTGCATGCTTAAAGCAAGATGTAACAACACCATTCAATAAGTTTGAGTTTACTATTGACAGAAGAGCTAAGACAACCACGTCTAACACCTGAACGAGGAGGTGCGGAGGAATGACATCTAAAGAACAGTGAGTGGGCTTCATTTGGCAGACAAAGGGTGAATCCCATTTCTGTCTTACCATTAGCCCTTGTCACAGAGTGGTTAGGGCTAGGGATGATAACATACCCCTGTTACATTCAGCTCCATGGGAGGGGATGTCAAACCCACTGCCCAAGGATACCCTGCAGTCAGCAAAAAAGGTATGGAGTCATGGGTGCAAGCAAGGATACTGACAAAATGTTCTTTTATCACCATTACAAGTTCGGCCTTGAGATGTTATATTGTTGGGCTACAGCAGCTAAGCCTGCCTTACGCAGCTTTAATAATGTTATAGGAGGGGTCAGCTAGGAATAACTCTGCTGTTAAGGACACAATCCTGAACACTAACTACAAACACACAAGAACACCAGTGGTACAATATGAACCAGAACTACACCTAGCTAGTCCCTACTCACACCCTAACACCAGACCTCAATCACCAACCACAGAGATGCCCTCAGCAGCGAGGAGTGACATCCCGGACGAGCCCCCATGTGTTACGTTCAGCTACCCGTGAGGGGATGTCAAACCCACTGCCCAAGGACACCCTGCGGTCAGCAAAAGAGGTATGGAGTCATGGAGGCAAGCAAGGACACTGACAACAAGTACTGTTTCAACAAAAAGGGCTTTTATTTTTAGCTACGGTGATAAAGTAGGGAGATAGAGAGCTGGGCAGTACCAAAACAAAGAAATTAACCCCCACCCCCTTTCCTGTTTTCCTGTCCCATCTCCCAACACAAACACTGATCTAACTGGCACACGGTTATCGTGACCTACCTAGACTTACAGTTGGTGGTCAGCCCAGAGGTAGCGAGTGTGCTTTAGACAAGGGAGTTACCCTACGGGTGGCGTATACTTCGGAGTGGCTCTAAACTACTCCCTGTGAACAAAACCAAATGATTAATGACAATGGACAATAAGAAGAAGTAGCTAGATCTTTTATTGGAACTTAACGCAAAGATGTGCTGTACAACCGTGTCATAGAAGTCTTTTTAAAAGAGAAAGGACTTCGTTTTCAAATAATGAGCAGCTTTGGTGAGTTTGATGGATTTTTATATATTTTTACTAGCAGGGCCTTAACCAGGGATGGGCCGATACCGATACTAGTACTTTAAGTACAGGAAAAGAATGAAGGATACAATTTGGTGCATACTGTAACTGTAGAAAACGGCATGAGCAACGCCCCGGACCTAGCCTCTGAAAGCCACATTCAGCAAGGAAAGACAAATGTTGGTAGTTTGCAAAACTTCTGGGTGAACAAAATAGTGGTATTACTGAGTTCCGACATACTAACGTTAAGAAATATAACTTAAAAGAAATATGATGTAGAATATTTATATTTTGTTCAATAGATTACATTGATAGTACAGCTAACTGTGTACAGATTATAATAAAACAATAAAATACCTTAACAGAATAATATGATTAGGTAATTATCCCTGTTTTGGAGAAAGTCACATCAAACAGACATTCTCATCTTACACAAAACTTCTGCAATGCTTAGTTTGGGCAAATTCGAACCCAAACGTCTATTGCATTCGCGTTTACAAAATGTTTCTGTAATTAGGGAAGGAGATGTAAACCGTTGACATCTAATAAATATTACACATTCTTGACCTGCAATA
>JACXGM010002467.1:12406-23938 GCA_016801145.1 Umbra pygmaea
ATATTTGAATTGGCTGATCAACATCTAAGAAATAGCAGATTTTAGCTTGATAAATGTGACATTTGGCATAGTTCTTAAAAGTACTCCTATCGGTACTCGTATCAGCAAGTACCCAAAATGAAATACTCTGTACTTGTACTCGTTCCATAAAAAGTGGTATCGGCCCATCCCTAGCCTCAAAGGTTCTTAACGGGGCTTAGTACATGTACTGTATTTGTATTCATGCAGGGGGAGATAAACAAAAACACTTCATCCTGGCGCCAGGCCTGTTAATACTTGTTAATACTGCTTGTTTTAGATCACTACTGGTGTGAAGCATTTGCAGATCGTATATATAAGGTCTGTGGTTCAGATTCAGGGCTCTTAGTGGGCTGTGCCTTTTGAGTGTGCGTGGTAAACCTGGATGTGCGTTTAATAATGTGTAGTGTTACATTCTTATGGTTTCAGTTGTCTCGGGTCAATTAGTGCATTGTAAGTCTCATAGGTGTTGAGCCTCGTGTTAAATAACCTTTATTGAGTGGAATAAACTTATCTTCACTATGAATATGGGGTGCATTATATGCCGAATGACAATAACCTATAGCCCTAGAATGTCATTGAGGTTATTATAATGCGTTTTCATTGGGAAGATAGTAAAGGCCTAGGTGTAAAATGCACGGCCCGCCACTGATAATATGTAATATACCGAACAGACAAACGAAACATGGGTTGTGATTTATTTATATACCGTATAATCAATTAATATAACAAAGATGTTCAGTGGCCAAGCAGTAATACGGATACATACGTGTGTAGTAAACCCATTTATTTTAAATATCCAGCGTCATATGGTTTCGTAACAATTAACATAAAGCTTAAAATATTTATTTTGTACATAATCCTGTAATAGGATCTACAGACGGATCCATATGTAAACTATGATAAAGGTGCATTTGTCAAATTAGTAATTTGTTCGGACTAGTTAAGTGAGTCTACAGTGATGAGCAAACATGTGCAAATCCAATAACTATATCGTATTGAGTAATGTGCCTGCCCCAAAATGAACGATATGAACGATCCAGGTACTAGTACCGAGCAGTATACTGGATCATAGAAGTAGTGCGCCTGTGCGAAAAAGAACGAAATGAACGACTCATGTACCAGTACCGGGCAATGTACTAGTACGACATACTAGTACCGAGCAGTATACTGGATCATAGAAGTAATGCGCTTGCGCAAAAATGAATGATTTGAACGAATCAGATACTAGTACCGAGCAGTATAATGGATCATAGAAGTAATGTGCTTGCGCAAAAATGAACGATTTGAACGATTCAGATACTAGTACCGAGCAGTATAATGGGTCATAGAAGTAATGTGCCTGCGCGAAAATGAACGAAATGAACGATCCAGTATGAATCGTACGTACCGGTCTTTTAAAAAATTCGTTCAAAATGAACGAATCGTTCATGAATCGCCCATCACTATTCTTTTCGTTCATTTCGATCTGCGCATGCGCAAATGAACGATATGAATCAAAATGATTCGTTCATTTGAATGAACGAGATTCAAAGATACGATTCAGTAAAAAGAATCGAGCTTTCCATTACTAATATCTGAACGTATTTTTTGTCTCACCAAAACACCGCCCCTTACCCCGTTTCCTATGCCCTTTATTCCGATGAAGTGAACAGTCTGTTGCGCAACAGATGTTTTCCGGTAAACGAGCTAAAAGTGCAGATTCCAACGGCTTCTGTCCACGCGGATTCCAATTGCGCACCTCCGTGACAAGATTCCGAATGCTAAGCAGGTACTCGCGGTCATGGTCATATATATGGAGTGTGTTAACTCTTTCTACAAATTAAACTAAAGAGTAGAAAAGGAACAAACACAAATGCCAGGCGACGGCTTGCCAAAAGATACACTGGCGCCATTTTGCCTTAGTCTAATATGAGATCTCTGACTGCCTGCCCATATCGTGCATCAGTGGGGGGGTCCACATCATTACCCAGGTCATTTACTTCTTGAGCAGGATGTTGTTCTCTAATTGTGGCAATGTTGTGGAGAATCGCACATGCCACAATATATCACATGCCCTTTCTGGGTTGACCCCGAGCATACAGAGCCACAGGAACTAGGCTTTGAGCATCCCAATGGCCATCTCCACAATGGCCATGTCCTGCAGTAGGCAAAGTTGTAACATTCTTCCGGCTCGGGATCAGAGTAAGGGGTCAGCAAGTCGAGCTAATAATAATAATAATATTTTTTTGTATTGAACTTTACATTACAGCAATCACAAAGTGCTACAGAGCATATAATAATGCAAATAAATAAATCTAAGTCAATCATAAAATAAAGATTAAGGTCAATAAATAGTTAAAAGGAAAAAAATATACATTTAGTAAAAAGCTTTTTTTAAAAGATGTTTTTAGATTTTGTTTAAAAACATCTGTAGTCTGTGGTCAGGGAGGGCGTTCCACAGCCTCGGAGCAGCAGATGAAAAGGCCCTATCACCCATGCTGCAGAGCTTGTTCTGGGGACTTGGAGGGTGTTTGTGGTTGCAGAACGGAGGGTGCATGAGTAGTTCTGGGGGGTGAGGGGTTCCTATAGATAAAGGGGGGCATTTCTGTGAAGGCACTGGTGGGTGAGGAGGGAGACCTTGTATTCAATTCTGAATGAGACAGGGAGCCAGTGAAGAGATTTCAGGATGGGGGTGATACAATCATACTTGCGCACCCTCATCAGTTGAAGTCGGCTGTGATGGGGCAAGGATAGAGTTGCAATAGAAGAAAACAAAATATTGGTTATAATAAGATGTAGTCATATAGTCTCACCACGGGCATATCTAGCGCTCAGTGGGGACTCACGAAAAATCAGCGAGTCATGCACAGACCCAGGCCACTTTGCTTCAACGTTGCTAATGTGGGCTGCATCACATGATCTTTACAGTGCAGAACAGTAATTAGCTGCATTGTGAAGCTTTTGTCACATGGCATGTTAAAGTCCACTATTCAGGCCTATCTGCACATTAATGCTGTTCAGTTCCTATTTATATAATCTCTTGAATTTACTGAAGCAGCTTCGATAGGAATACGAGTGCTATCTATGCAGGCAATCACACCTGAAATATATCAAATTAACCAATTGGTGCTTCGAAGTCTCAAAACTGAATACCAAATAAATTATTGCTTCGACTGATGCATGCATTTCTGTGGAATTCTTTGATGGCTCTTGACGGTCTGTGACTTGGAAGCACCACAAAACTGTACAGTAACCGTCTCAGTGTAACTCACATTTCTGACAGCCTTGGAAATATTTTCAGTGTAACTGATGTTATATATTATATATATATATATATATATATAAATAAATGATTTGCAACACAAAGAATTTGTTCCAAACAGAGCAAATATCTATTTTTTTGTCATGTAAATTATGTGAGGGCTATGAATGTTGTTCAGATAAATGATGGATTGTGCAGAAAAATTGTCAAAGATATATTCATCAGGGAATGATAAAACATCAATTTGGGATCACCCTCTCCTACAGAGATTTCTGCAGAATATTTGTGCTTGGAAATCAACTAACTCATAGAGGAAGGGACACATCATGCCTGACACATTCAGATGGCAGATTTCAGCAAAAGAGTAGGAAAAACTCAGGTTTAGTTGAGTTACATCTGTTAGCGCACAGGTTTAGGTTCAACGGGTGTGTTGCAGTGGTAACTGACTGAAAAACACTGAAGCAGCTTTTTGAAACAGTAAACAGTTTCCATTTGATTTTTTTAAGCATTTACTCAACAAATAAATGTAGTCCTGTATGTGTATAAGGAGCAAAGACTACAGTTTTCTTTCAATTGCTAACACACAAAATGCTAAATTTGGCTCATCGTGTCAACTCAACACACAAGAATTCTTTACACAACACTTGGAGATTAACTTCTAACTGCCATGTCAAATCTGCCATTCTGCAATCAAAACTTAACACTCTGACTTCAAAAGGCCCTCTTCAGATCGATAGGGAACACACATGCACATGAACAATAAACAGTCAAACAGACACAACACACTGGTCAACTTTACTCAAGACACTTCTGACATTTATAGTTTTTAAACTGTTTTTATTGCCGCAACCAAGCCTCAGTGATACATTGTACAGGTAGCACAACAACTCCCATTACAAGTCAGGGACCACTCCGTCGATTGGGGTCGGGCCACGTCACCTCGTCCACATCACAGGCTATGGAAAAAATATCACCGGGCATGGCGTATCCACCCGTGGATCGACCCCACCTCGATGTCTCAGATGCCTTCTCCATTGCTCGCAGGAGCGGCACACGTGCATGTGGTAGGCGGTCATAGACCTTCCACCGCCATGCTGAAAATAATTCCTCTATCAGGTTGAGGAATGGGGAATAAGGGGGCAGGTACAGCACCATGAAATGGTTGTGGTTTGCGAACCAGACCTGGACCAGAGCAGCCCAGTGAAAACTGACATTATCCCAGATGACAACAAATATGGGCTGCCCTGGTCGCTCCTATGTGACCGCGGCATGTAGTGCATGCAGAAATGTCAGTATGTGTGCAGTGTTGTAGGGACCCAGGGTGGCAGGGTGATTGAGTACCCCCTGACCACTAATGGTGGCACACATGGTGATGTTGCCCCCGCACTGCCCGGCGACGTTCTCGATGATGTTTCAGTCCTGATGTCTGGTTTTTACCAGTCTCTTCCTCTATCTCTCTCCCTCTTCCCGTCTCTTCCTCATCTTCTCCTTGGTCCTCAGCCTCCATATTCATGATTGTCTCACGACAGGTGCTCATACCTTAATTATATGTATAGTGACTGATTGGTGTTCAGTTACAGGTTAAGTGTTTTACTGTGTGCGGGGGTGTTACTAATGTCATGTGTGTTTTAACTATTGAATGGACGTGCTAACTGCACAGTGTTTCATCTTGGCCAATGTGTGTAGTGTTTTGCACCATGTGTTACAGAATTGTTTACGGTGCCATGCCAACAATGTGTTTATTCATTAGGTGCCTGTGTGTACAAAATGCACACAAACGGTACGGTTTCAATGCTTTGGTCTGGGCATGCACTTTCAGTGTTTTAGCAATAGGGAAAAACTGTAATATTCTTAAAGCCGAGGTTCATCAATTATCAAGCTTTCGAGCAAATATCCGCCCAAAACAGAAACTTAATACTGATAAACTATTGACCTGATAGATGGAATTATTTGAAAATGACCAATAGCTGTACTAGGATTCAACATTTCACATTTCAGTACATTGAACTGGTTTTTCTTGGCATCAGTAAGTCTGGGACCTTTTTCCCAGGCCCAATGGCTGGCTGTCGTCTCACCTCCTCGCTGAGACAAATGGCCTTAGATAAATACCTGACTATTGTTCTCAGTGGCCCTGTCAGTCATGGGCTTTTGGAATGCAGGTTAGGTTCTCCAGTCAGGCACTGGGTTAGATCTGGGGTTGGTCCCCAGGCGCTGTAAATGGCTGCCCACTGCTCCTTTGAGGGATGGGTTAAATGCAGAGTATACATTTTGCTACATGTATGTGTATGTAAAAATAATGTACCTTTACCTAATTGTCCTAATTTTTCCCCTATACGGCACCCCTGATTATTCTCCCGGTTGGTCAAAACTGGCTTCAGCTCACCCACATTGCATTTCAATAGACATCCTTGCATTCCTAATTAAGTTACCCCCTGTCTGTTGCATTCCTGCCTTCTGTATGTAAATCAACACTTTCAGTGAACCAATTTCCTCATAATTCCATAAATCATTCCCACAATCTTGTAAAACCTCGGGCTCTGCCGCATCATGTTTCCTAAGATTCATAGCTTCCAATGATACCAAACAACATGGGCTTCTCATTTCATTAGCATATTCAATAAGCTATTTCTGCATCAGCAATGTGTGTGTGTGTATATATATATATATACACACACATTGCCTGGCGAAAGTATTCGCCCCCCTTGAACCTTTCGACATTTTGCCACATTTCAGGCTTCAAACATAAAGATATGAAACTGTAATTTTTTGTGAAGAATCAACAACAAGTGGGACACAGTCATGAAGTGGAATGAAATTTATTGGGTATTTCAAACTTTTTTAACAAATAAAAAACTGAAAAATAGGGCGAGCAAAATTAAGTTAATACTTTGTAGCGCCACCTTTTGCTGCAATTACAGCTGTAAGTCGCTTGGGGTATGTCTCTATCAGTTTTGTACATCGAGAGACTGAAATATTTGCCCATTCCTCCTTGCAAAACAGCTCGAGCTCAGTGAGGTTGGATGGAGAGCGTTTGTGAACAGCAGTTTTCAGTTCTTTCCACAGATTCTTGATTGGATTCAGGTCTGGACTTTGACTTGGCCATTGTAACACCTGGATATGTTTATTTGTGAACCATTCCATTGTAGATGTTGCCTTATGTTTTGGATCATTGTCTTGTTGGAAGACAAATCTCCGTCCCAGTCTCAGGTCTTTTGCAGACTCCATCAGGTTTTCTTCCATAATGGTCCTGTATTTGGCTCCATCCATCTTCCCATCAATTTAGCCATCTTCCCTGCCCCTGCTGAAGAAAAACAGGCCCAAACCATGATGCTGCCACCACCATGTTTGACGGGGGGATGGTGTGTTCAGGGTGATGAACTGTGTTGCTTTTACGCCAAACATAACGTTTTGCATTGTTGCCAAAAAGTTCAATTTTGGTTTCATCTGACCAGAGCACATCTTCCATATGTTTGGTGTGTCTCCCAGGTGGCTTGTGGCAAACTTTAAACAACACTTTTTATGGATATCTTTCAGAAATGGCTTTCTTCTTGCCACTCTTCCATAAAGGCCAGATTTGTGCAGTATACGACTGATTGTTGTCCTATGGACACTCGCCCACCTCAGCTGTAGATCTCTGCAGTTCATCCAGAGTGATCATGGGCCTCTTGGCTGCATCTCTTATCAGTCTTATCCTTGTATGAGCTGAAAGTTTAGTGGGACGGCCAGGTCTTGGTAGATTTGCAGTGGTCTGATACTCCTTCCATTTCAATATTATTGCTTGCACAGTGCTCCTTGGGATGTTTAAAGCTTGGGAAATCTTTCTGTATCCAAATCTGGCTTTAAACTTCTCCACAACTGTATCTCGGACCTGCCTGGTGTGTTCCTTGTTCTTCATGATGCTCTCTGTGCTTTCAACGGACCTCTGAGACCATCACAGAGCAGGTGCATTTATACGGAGACTTGATTACACACAGGTGGATTCTATTTATCATCATTAGTCATTTAGGTCAACATTGGATCATTCAGAGATCCTCACTGAACTTCTCTAGAGAGTTTGCTGCGCTGAAAGTAAAGGGGCTGAATAATTTTGTTTGCCCAATTTGTCATTTTTTTTATTTGATCTCAGTACGCTCAGCCACCACTGGAAAAGTGCTTCTAATTGACTTCACTGGTCAATTTATTAACCTGTCTAATTTCATTTTGATGCATATTGTACATTTTCTGTTAATCCAATGAACCTCGTTTCACTACTGAAATATTACCTTGTCCTTCAGTTATTTGACAGATCAAAATTAAATTGCTGATCCAAACACACAATTATTTATAAATGAAAATCATGGAAATTGTCAGGAGTGCCTAAACCTTTGCATACCAAGAGGTTTCAATGAAAGGCTTTAGAAGTAGATTACTTACAGTCGTGATCAAACGTTTTGGTAATAGCACAATTATTGGTCTCCACAAAGTTTGCTGCTTTAGTGTTCTAAGATCTTTGTGTCAGTAGTAACTATGGTATAGTGTAGTAAAATTACAAGCATTCCATAAGTGTCAAAGGCTTTTATTATGCAAAAACAGTCTTAAGTTTATGCAAAGAGTCAATATTTGCAGTGTTGACCCTTCTTTTTCAAGACCTCTGCAATCCACCCTGGCATGCTGTCAATTAACTCCTGGGCCACATCCTGACTGATGGCAACCCATTCTTGCATGATCAATGCTTGGAGTTTGTCAGAATTTGTGATTTTGTTTGTACACCCACCTCTTGAGCTGTGGGGCTGTGTGGCCAGTGCTGGTTCTGGGTATCTTGTTAAAGTTGATGGTTGCATGGATTCCAATCAATATCAGCAGATACTTGAGAATAACGTAGAGGTCACAAAGTTTAAGTTACACTGGGGCTGGATATTTCAACAAGACAACGACCCAAAACACTGCTCAAAATCTACGCTGGCATTTATGCACAGGAACAAGTACAATGTTCTAGAATGGCCATCCCAGTTCCCAGACCTGAATATCATTGAAAATCTGTGGGGTGATTTGAAGCAGGCTGTCCATGCTCTGCAACCATCAAACTGAACGGAACTGGAGATGTTTTGCAAAAAGGAATGGTCCAAAATGCCTTCATCCAGACACTCATTACAGGATAAAGGAAGCATCTAGAGGCTGTTATTTCTGCTAAAGGAGGCTCAACTAAATATTGATGTGATATTTCTTATGGGGTGCCCAAGTGCACCTGTCTAGTTTTGATGCATATTCCACATTTTCTGTTCATCCAATAAACCTCATTTCACTACTGAAATATTAGTGTGTCCTTCAGTTATTTGATATTTTAAAATGAAATTGCTGATCCAAACACCCAATTATTTATAAATAAATCATGGAAATTGTCAGGGGTGCCTAAACTTTTTCATACAAATGTAACACTATCCCATATTTAATTCTGCATAGGCCTACACAAGTTGTTTTGAACTGCTCCAGGTGTACTATGTGTTGCTTTATTTAGTGCTTGCCAACCAAAACTCGCTTGGGTTTAGTTTGTTTTTTTACTTCATTTGCAGTAGTCAATGCAAATTACTAGTTGAAATACTATAGTTTAGTAGCACGGTTTTCAAAAAAATTTGTTCTCATTCACACAGAAAAGAGTCCAAAGGTTGAGTCAATGGAGCTGGCTGACCAGAGTCAAACATTGGCACTGAATATTATAATTAAAGAAGAAAAGGACGAAGACATCTGGGAATCAGTTGATCATGGTAAGAAAGAGACAGTCTTATTCAAAATGATCCCCATTTAAGCCTAGTCACGTGGGCAACCCATAACAGGTGTTGAATGTTCAAAGACTGATCACATGCGTCTCCCAAGCACCTGTGCCCAAACCATCTGATACTTATCACACTGCTCATTCTACATGGAAGTCAGTAGATACAATTATGTGGACACCTGACCATCACACCCTTATGAGTATGTTGGACATCCCATTCCAAAAGCATGGCAGTATTCACCCCCTTGGAGGTTTCCACTTTTTCTAGTGTGACAAAAAACATTTTTATATTATTTATTAAAAAGACATGCTGGTTACCTATGTATTCACCCCCTTGCTATGAAACCATAAAAAAATCTTTGGTGCCTTCAATTGCACTCAGAACCCACATAATTAGGTGAATGGTTACCACCTGTATGCAATTAATCCGCAGATGAGATGGGAGCAATGTGGGAGACACAGTAAGCATGGAAAAAGGTTATCTGATCTGATGAGATTGGCCTAAACGCTATGTGTGACATAAAGCCAACGCTTCTCATCACCCTGAGAACACAATCCCCATGGTGAGGCATAGTGGTTGCAGCATTATGTCGTGGGGATGCTTTTCATCAGCAGGGACTGGGAAAATTGTCAGGATGGAGGGCACATTCACCTTCCAGCAGGATAATGATGTGAAACCAACAATCAAAGTTACATTGAGTGGTTTAAAACCAAGAACCTGAATATCTTCGAATTGCCCAGTCAAAGACCAGACATCAGTTTGGTTAAGGATCTCTGGAATAACTTGAAAATTGATATTCACCAACATTTCCCATCCAACCTAAAAGGCCTTGAGCAATTTTGCCACAAAGAATGATGTACAATTGCAGGATCCAGCCGGTAGAGCCAACATATGTAGCCAACAAGTCGCTGTTTTGATACAATTTTGTTTCATAGTAAAACATATATTTCACCTTAAAAGTGTTTATTTTTGTGTAAAAGAAATTGTAAAAATCACCAATTGTAATGACACTGTGCGCCGTAGAGGATGGTCGCATGGACAATGGCTCTGTTCACTCTACCCAGGTTTTGGCTTATTACTGTTTTGTTAGTTTTTATTTCTGTGCATTCTGCACTGTTGCTCATACAGTATGATTGACTAGCACTTTTGGACATACGCAATTCACTGGATACAGGTTATTTTTTCACTTACCGAAGCGATTGCTGCGACTCCAGTTTCCTACTGTTGACTTGTTTACTCATACGCAGGCGGCGAAGGAGAAAGAAGCCGGGCAAACGTGCCGGAATTCTGTGCAGATCTCGGACGAGATACTGCAATCCACCGTTACCGAGCATTTTACTTGCAAATATTCAATCACTGGACAATAAAATGGACGAACTTCACGCTTGGATTAACTTCCAGCGGGACATTGCTAACTGCTGCGCGCTAGCGTTCACTGAGACCTGGCTGGATCCCACTATCCCGGACACGGCTGTTACGCCAGCTGGTTTTTCCATCTACCGGCAGGACAGAACCTCGGAGTCAGGTAAACAAAGAGGCGGAGGAGTTTGCATTATGATTAACTCCCGTTGGGGCTCGGATGCTGCAGTTATTTCAACACACTGCTCACCGGACCTGGAGCTACTAACTGTAAACATCATACGCCCCTTCTATCTCCCCCGGGAGTTTTCATCCGCTATAATCACAGCAGTCTACATACCCCCGCAGGCGGATAAAGCGTGCGCGCGCTTGAGGAAATATGTGGAATAATAAATGGCCTGGAGGACGCTCACCCTGAGTCTGTTTTTATTGTTGTTGGAGACTTTAACAGGACAAACATGAAAAAAATGATGGCCAAATTCCATCAGCACATTTCTTTTCACACTCGAGGTGACCAGACTCTTGACCATTGTTATTCAACGATCCATAACTGCTTTAAACCCATCCCCCGCCCTGCCTCTGGAAAGGCAGATCAGATCTCCATTCTTCTCCTCCCAACCTACAGGCAACGTCTGAAACAGGAAAAAACGGTTTTTCGAGCAGTCCAAAAATTGAGTGACCAAGCCGTCACTACTCTCCAAGACTGCTTCGAAACCACAGACTGTGAAATGTTCCGTATTGCAGCTGGCGACAACATTGATGAATACACTGACTCTGTCACAGCATTCATCACCAAGTGCATAGATGATGTCGTTCCACGGGTCAATGTTAAGACCTTCCCCAACCAAAAGCCCTGGGTTAAAGGTAATGTCCGTGCCAAGCGTGCAGCACGGTGCTCTGCCTATAACTCTGGGGACCTGGAGGCTCTGAGGAGGGCCAGATATGACCTACGGAAGGCCATCAGAGATGCTAAAAGAGACTACAGGGACAAATTGGAGTCCAACTACAACAGCTCAGACCCAAGGCGCATGTGGTGTGGACTGCGGCAGATAACGGAGTACAAAGGGAGAAATAGCTGTGATGCCAACCCCCCCGCCTCGCTCCCCGACGAGCTCAACACCTTCTTTGCATGGTTTGAGGTGGCCAACATCACTCCTGAGA